>CM068387.1:30302993-30442821 GCA_034770075.1 Aralia elata
AGACTGTTCTTGACTGCCAAGAATAGTTTGAGTTTTTGATCAAATTCGACCTTTTAAACGTTATGGTTACTTGTTTAACCAACCCAGATCATCATATAACATGTTTATACATAATCCTAAACATCTAAAACACAAAATTTTTACAGGCTTGAAGATCAAACATAAATTAGGGTTTTGTGCACCTTTTTCTTCAAATTTTGATCTCTGATCTTTGCTACTGATCTTTGGCTTGTAGAGGCTTGTTTAGGCTTTGATTATAAGTGTATAAGCTTTGAAATTTCGTGGCTTAGTTGACCAACATCTCATTCTATTTATAGCAATGTGAAATTAGGGTTTCCTAGGCTATTTTCCAAATCTTGCCTCCAAAAATATCTAACTACTTAACTTGTGCTGCTTATGATCTGGCCTAATTCACCTACTTGTGCTGGAGTGTGTCAAGCACAAGCTTGCACACTAGCTCCTAGCTTTATTTTCATTGGCTTGGATTTCATTTTTCATTTATTTACTTACTAATTTAAATAGAAGTTTTGCTAATCATGATTAGGAATGTTTAATTAGGTTTAGTAATATTTTAATTAGGGTTATATATCATAATTAACTGATTTTAACACTTCATAATTTAGTGTTATTTAATACCCCAAAATTAGGGTTTTTAGGGTTTTCAAATTAGGGTTTAGGATAATTTTCAATTTCCCTACAATTAGGGTTTTAATCTTTTGTTTAGGGTTTAGTTTAACCCTTTAATAATTCCCAGTAATTTAATATTATGATTCATTATTTAGAATCTAATTATATCAATGAAGACTCTTTATACTATAATTTAGGGTTTTGATTAAGACAATTCGGATAAAATTTACCCCATTAGGGTTTTTCCCCCAAAATAGGGTTTTCTGTTATCAGTTTATTGTTCTAATCCTAATTAACTTATTTTAGAATTTCTTTATCAGTTAATATAATATTATAATCTAACTCCCTAAAGCCCCCGGCAATAAGCACTTCCCGTCATTTTCCACGGAACGACACAATAGCTTTATCAAAAATAAATTTGCCGAGACGGTTTCTCGGTGAATTACGCCCCGGAATCACGACAAATCAATTTTTTGGGGTCCGGATTAAGCAACGACCCCAGCTGCTTGGGCGAAAAATTTTTTGTGACCCTATATAATGTGTAATAAAAATACAGCATCACATAATACAAAGTCAGATCATGAAATTTCACATTTATTAAAACATAATTTATATATACAGATCTTATCTAGGGTTTGGAATATTAACAATTCACCCCAACTAATCAAGAATTTCGTCCCTCGGAAATTAACAGTTACAGACTATATAAATAATGTGTGGGTAGTTATCCACGCCCATTTTTACTCTCGAGCTCCCACGTAGCCTTCCTCTATATTTTGATTCCTCTCACAATAACTTTGACTGAAGGGATCACTTTATTTCGCAGATGATTGTTCTTTGTTATCCTTGATTTCGATAGGAACTTGCCATCATAAGATAAGTCTTTTCTCCCGATTTGAATAAAGTTCGTAATTCGATAACGTGGTTTTATAATCGGGTTTTGTTCGGTGGTTAGCACGGACCACATTGAAAAGCACATTATGTATATATGTTCTAGCTCGGGAGGTAGGACTACCTCATGTAGGCTACCTCCACTTAGCCTTCTTAGTATCTGAATCACAGGTCCCAATGTTATTCGTGGACTTAATTTCCCTTGTCTTTCCAAATCAAATTTTGCCTTTCCACGGAGATACTTTTAATGAATACGTTGACTACCAACTTCGAATATCTTTGTCACTTTCTATGGGGATACAGCATATTTCTTTTGGTCCGATCCTGTGTTGCTGTTAATCGTTCCGCGATATAATAGTCGAATTACCTCCTCGGTTGGTTGTACTATTTCAGGGTCCTAAAACTTGGTCGCTCTCCAAACCTCATCCCTCAACATAACGGCCGTCCTACATTGATCTTCCCATATAAGCGCTTCCAATGGTGGCATTCCCCTATATGCTGGGCATGGTAACTTTTGGTGTATGCCAAATTCTACCCCAAGGATAATTGATCCCCTTCCCCAACTTCCCTTGAAATCCATGATGCAAGAGCGCACACATGTCTTCCCGAATGTCTGGATGGGTTTCTCACACTCTGACCGTCAGTTTGTGGATGGTATTGTTGTACTTAGTCTCCAAACCTGAGTTCCTAAATTTTTTCTAGAGACTTGTCCAAAAAATTCGAAGTAAATCATTGGATATTGGTCTGATACTATAGACAAAACTAGGGACTCCATGTCTAGAATTAGATTTCCAATTTGATGTACAAAGGTTTGGCCCAATTGGTCAAGACTGAAGCTAACCTTTTATGGGTTAGAAAATGAGCTGATTTGGTAAGGACCGATCCTACAATTACCCAAATGGCATTGTGACCTTGCTGTGTAATTTTGGGAGACCAAACTATAAAATCCGTGGTAATATAGTGGCTCCCATTTCCACTCAGAATATTTTCTACAGGGCTGTTAGTAATCCACTCCGGCTTTCTGATGTTCAGCCTTAACCCTTTTGACATGTTAAACATTGACTTAACCCACCTCTCGCTTATCTCGCTGTTCATGTTAGACCAACCAATAATGGTGGGTCAAGTCTTTAAACTTTTTTGTACTCCCTGGATGTACCAGCGTATTTAGAACTGGTGGGCCTTCCATTCAGATATTTTAGTCTTTTAGTTCGTGTACTGATGGTACCCCAAATTTCTATTTGTCGTATCTCAAGTAAGCCACATCCTTATCCACTCTAAACTGAAACATTCTTTTTTTATGAGTCGTCTTCTAGCCTTATACTCTTTGACATTTCTGCCGATCTCAGTCTCCTTGTACTTCTTTGATCTTTACTCCAATAAAGTCGAAATTAACCCTCCATGGCGAATAACTTCTCGGTAGAGTTAAACTGAAACCACCACCCCTTGATCTCAAGTTTATCAAAACTCTTGTATCAATATATTCGTTATTGGTCATTACATTTAACTTCTCTTGGTTCTTCCGACTCATATGCGTCTGCTATGGACGTTGGCTCTTTGTCTGGGATGATATAAAATTTACACAATCGAAATCTTGTCTCAACTCTAGTGCCCAATCTCCTCTGCCTCATTTGTAACTCCTTCTGGGTGAAAAATTATATTTTTTCAGACTCGTGTGATCTGTATATAAGTTCTACATTTCTCCCCGTACAAATACTGCCCTCAAATTTTCCAAGGTAAAAATCTACCCCCGGCTAACATCAAGATCATGCGTAGGATACCTCATTCTCATAATCTTTGAGTTGTCCTTGATGCTCATATGCAATCACCTTCCCGTAGTTGCATTAACGCACAACCTAAGCCTTGTGTGATTGCCATCACTATAAAACTACAAGGCCCACGGGTATCATCTGGTAAAGGTAAAACACTGGTGCCATGCCTGAATCCGCTATCTTCTATACTCTTGGGAAGCTTTCTTCACATTTGTCTGTCCAGACGTTCCCTTACCCGTCTTTCGAGTTCCAAATTGGTTAGCGGGGTTGCGATCTTTGAAAAATTCTTGTTATAAATCACCCCCTTATAGTACCCCTGGCCTTAACCGAGAAAACTTTTCCTTACTTCTGTTGGAGTTGTTGGTTGATTCCCAATTCCCAACCGCTTCTATCTTTGCTGGATCTACCGCTATTTCCCCCATTCTTGTCAATCACATGACCCCAAGAATGGGACTCGTTTCCCCACACTCCCAGAAATTCACCCATTTGGAAAACTTTGCCATAAAGTTGTTCCCTTGCGTAATATCTCCAATTACGCTCCTTAAGTGTTCAGCATTGCTCCTCCTTTGTTCTCGAGGATACTAAAAATAATCATCCATGATTATACGACAAATTTAGTCTCACAGTCATGGTTTAGAACACATCTGTTTCATTACGTCCATGAATGCTTTTTATCGGCGCATTTGTTAATCCCAAAAAGACATCATACAAGAAACTCATAATGTCCATAGCGTGTCTTAAATGCTGTCTTCGGTACAATCCTTCCTTTTTTCTTACCTTATAATTGAAGGTAACTTGATCCGTAGGTCCGACTCTCTTGAAACAGTGTTTGGCCCCCCTTTCGACTGGTCCCCAAATAGATCATCCCAATTCTTGGAAAAGGACTATTTGTTCTTTATGGTAAACCTTATTTAATTCTTATTATAGTCCGATGCATAACCTTAACGTTCTATCCTTCTTTTCTTTACCAAACACACACCCGGTGCTTCCCTAAGGTGACAACACACTGGGTTGTATGTTACTTTTTGTCTAAGAGTTCCTTGTTGCAGCCCACAAGTAACTCCTTCTCTCCTACAGGTGCCCATTCCTGTACGGTGCTTTGGAACCTGGCCGCCGTTAACTCACCGGTGCTCGATCAATAAACAAAATTCCGATCTCTCTATCCGGAGGTTAGACCTGGTAAATTATCTGGAAAAACTTCCCGGGAACTTCCCTCCTAAAACTACACAGTCTTTGATCTAGGCCTTTACTCCTTCTTTTCGTGTATCTACCCTATGTATGCCCAAAATAACATGTGCAACCCTTCCTAAGCAATCCTTTCTGCTTTGCATTATTCGTCAGATAGTGAGATCGTTTAGGTGTTTACAAACCAGCCGTGTGAAACACTCTTTTTACCTTTTTGATCTCTGATGAGCAGTCCCACTAGATTTACCCGCTTCGCTGGGCTAGTCCATTATCGCCCTAGTTATAATTTACTACGACCAACTCCATTCCTAAGGATTATTATTAAATTCCCCCCCTAGTTGTATAGGAATGAAGTTCACAAGAAAACGTGTTGTCCCTTAATCTCTACGGGACACACCCCAAAATTCTTATATCAGCTGGTTTTGACGGGGATTTATCTCATTGTTTGCGGATTTTTTCTACATTAAAAGGTATGTCCTAAGTCTTTGCATGGCATTGTCTATATTTCTTAGCAAACGGTCAATTAGACACGTAAAGAACATCAGTGAGCACAGAGTTCGATATAACACATATGCATTTAAATTGTCGATAGGGATGGTATACCTTGTTACCCCACGTCCGGTGCCATACAACAACATCCCTCATCGGTCCATTATTAAACATTCTAGCTGTTGGTACGGACCTTGGACCCTCCAGCTCCCTGCTACTGTCGCGTTTTGGTGTTATTGTTTGGGCACTTGATTTTCCTCCCCAAGTGTGCGTTTCTATTCCTCGGGCAATTTCTAGACCCACTATGCCCAGTTGGCACCACAAGTATAACAGGTTACACATTCGGGGTTACCCTTGACGAGTATTATCATTTACTGGTTTGGGGAACAGTTAGAGGAAATTTTAATGTCTCTCTTGTCCCATCAATGGTAACAAGTAATCACTCTGTGGTGACATACTCCCCGCATGATTCCCTTTTCCCATCCATTATTTAACACCATACGTACCACCTTATTTATTACTGTTCGTGGTTTCTGTTTTTATGGTGTTGGGGTGTTTGTAAGGTGTACCCCTGCCTTCACTAAAGTTTATAGGTATCAGGTGGGCATCCCCACTTCTCTTTTGTTATTATTACGTACACCCCTGGTTACTAACTTCTCCCTCTTTAAATTCTTCCCTCCTTCATTTCGGACACCCGTTTTTCCTTATGTACAATTTTATCAAAGCTTCCCATTCTCATTTTCAGATATAATAGAGCCCTTTTTTGAGAATTTCCTAGGAAAAGTTCTCACTTTGGTAACACTGACAACGTTACTACAGAAGTTGGAGTTTTTCAATCCCTTCTTCCGTATCTATGCCTTGTCTGTACCTTACCTCCGGTTATGTTTGAACCTGATAGTGGGTGTCTAAACCTAGCCAATTCATTGAACTTAGTCGTAATCAACTGGGATCTAGGTTATAGCATCCCCTTGTTTCCAATTCTTAGGAATAGTATATCCTCCATACGACGCTGCAATCGATTGGGGATTTAAAGTTAATTTTTGAAAAATTGTTCCTGTAAATTCGTGTCCCCCCAATGGAATATTTTATACCCTTCACCCGCCACGAATTTTAGTTTATTTTCACCACCAATTGGTTCGCCTCACCTTTGTAGGAATAAAAGTGGCCAATGACCGTCTTTTGATCTATTCCCCGACCGATTAAGTTATCCAAGCAAAAACCTTCTCTATTTCGGTAACCCCAAGTTTGTGCCTCAATAGGTTCTTTTGCGGTTACCAATTTAATAATTCAGGCGCGTTCCGTACCTGTTTTAAAAGGTTCCTTGAACATAGTACTCTGTGGATTATACTGTTGGTAGGTTGATGTGGTGGATGATTTTGCAAAGCTCCTAAGAGTATATCTACCAATGTGTTGTGTGGGGTTTCGTTTCGGGTGGCTCATTTCCGTAGTTTGGGTTCCCCGTCCTGATTGCCATGATCTCTAATTAAATAAAGAAAACATGTATAAATTTACAAGGATATGTTCCCCCACTCATAGAGAACTAACGCCCGTTTGATTGTATAAACGCAATTTGTATATAATCATGCAATCACGAATACATATGCGACAAGTCGGTGGGTTATACTTCCACGAGGTTAGTTACATTAGTTAGTACTACACTATCTTGTACAACCTCAATAAGTTGTATATGTACAAACTACGAAACGTAAAAATCTATAGTACTATTCTAATGCTATGGCATCAATCATAGTACTAGCCTTTAGTATAGATTTCAGCCCGGATCATATGACCCCATCCAGGCTTTATCGATCATAGTAATTTCATTCCTTCTCTTCCTCCACTAGCGATACCTAATTACACCCTTCATTCTAGGCACCGCATCAAATGCAGTGCCTACCCTCCGTGTCAGCTAGGGTTCTCGGGGCTGATTGTTGGTGCAGTGCGCCCCCAGCCCACCCAACCACACCAATCTACCCCGCCCCCAAAACCACTCCCCCTCCCCCCCCCACCCCCCCCCCCCGGGATCATGGGATAGGAACCCTCCACCAAACCCCCCCAGTGCCCCCCCCCCCCCACACCCCACCACACCCACCCCCCACCCCCCCCCCCCCCCAACCACACCCCCAACTACGGGCCCCCCCACCCCCCCCCCCCCTGCTGGGACTTAGGCCCCCCCCCCCCACCCCCCCCCCCACCTCCCCCCCCCCCCGGGCCCTCCCCCCCCCGCTTGCGCCCCCCCCCCCCCCCCCCAGGTGTGCTTGCCAGGTGACTGGGCCGGTGCCCTCCACCTATGTCCCCCCCCTCCCCCCCCTCCATTGGCCCCCCCCCCCCCACCTCCCCCCGTTTGTGATATTTCGCCCCTCCACCCCCCCCCCCCCCCCCCCCCCCCCCCCCCCCCCCCCCCCCCCCACTAGACCCCCCATCAATGTGTCCCCCCCCCCCCCCCCCCCCCCCCCCTCCTCTCCCTGTCGCTTCTACCTTCTGGGTGTTCTGACGAGAAGGGTCCCCTCCCAAAACTAACGAGTCGTATCTCTCGCACATTTCCATGTTTAAACCTGGGCAGCGATACCTGGCCCGGAGAGTTGAGCAGCCATCTAACTCATTCGGTTGACTGCCGTAAACTAATCCAATAACATATCTTCTTCGTTGTCCTGTCGACGTGCCATCATTCGGCCCCGTTCCAATTACTTCAGCGTAGTGTTACTTAGATGCTATTAGGAGCTGTTCCCCCATCTTTTTTTAATAGGGTATTTTAGCATCCTCTAGCCGTCTTAATAATTTGCTTGGTCATGTAGGCTTGTCTCTTCCTCTCACTCGGGATCCTCTTCTTCCTTAATGAGTCCCCGAGCTCAGGGGTGAGACGACTCATTAATCAGGCACCCTCCATCGGTGGCTCACTGGTCTGATAGCCATCACTACCATGTGTTGATCTTACTCCTGAACTGCATCCTACAAAAGAATTTTAAATTTGTTTAGTATTATGGTTTGCGAGGACCCAAAATTTACACATAAGATAAAGCTTTTAAGATTTATTTTATGTATGGTTTTAAGGTATTTTAGGGACTCTTTTAAGGTACTAGCTATCCTAAGGGTAGTTCCTAAAACTACCTTAGAGCTATATATGCTATAGCTCTGATGACCAAAACTGTGACGCCACCCCTAAATCTCTACACTCCCCCTCCCACCACCCCCACCCCTACGGTAGCCAGATCTAGGTGCTCACGTGGGGGCAAAAAAAAAAAAACTATACAAACTATAAATATTCAATAAAATATGATCTTTTAGTCTATCCAAGATTCACAGGTAAATTCCCATAAACAGGTACTAGTTCTTGGCCAGAAACGTGATGTCCTGTGTGTTTGGATACCACCTTCACTTCGGATGTATTAGATTCATATCTAATGAATACCTCTTTCATATTATATATTTCCCTCCCTTTTTTGGTTTCCTTTTTGACACTTTTTGGGGAGCAAGTCCGAACTTATGGATCGCCACATATCTTTTCCTCTCATCCAGAGAGAATGAAGGGCTATGTTTCTTTTCATTGTCCGCTGCTTGCGGAGTGTTGGGACGACTTCCCCGCATTACCGGTCGCCATTCCCTGTGATGTGCATAAGAGAAGAAACATAGATATATCCATTTCAGTCCCCTTTTGCTTTCCTGTCTTGACCTCATCTAGCCGTCTTCAAGGATGGCACACATTGGTACTGACGAAATCCCTCGGGAATGTTGAGTATAAGGGTCTTTACATCCTAATGGAGAGCGCGGGCATAATATCACTGCATTTAGCTATGGTTAGGGCATTCAATCTATGTAGGGGCATTCAACTCATGTAGGGCATTCAACCAAGTAGGGCATTCAACCATGTAGGGCATTCAGCTATGGCGTGATCTACGTAACATGAACGCCCTTACTGTGTTAGATTTCCCGCGGGTGCTTTTGTACATAGCACATTCTTTACTCTAGGAGTATGTCTGCTTCCTTTTCTTTTTTTAAATTACGTTCTTATTCTAGATTATATATATATCCTGTAGTCATCCTGTTGTTGCTTCGGATTCTTGTAAGCCCATCCAGACTGTCTCCCTAGGGAATAGCCAAGTGCGTTGCATACTTGATAAGAGGCTTTCAGGCGGGCTGGCAATTATACTTCATAAATTCATGGTGACACAATCCGCTTTCAGACTTCGTCCAGGGTACTTCCTCGAGTTCCTCCCCCAGGATCCTCTGCTGTTTTGGGAGATGAGAGTTTACTTTGCTTCTAGAGTAAGAGCCGAGGATCCTTATTATTTAGATTGCCGAAAATGAATTGATGATAATGATAATGAGAATGATGATGATGTTTCCCATTGGATCTCATATGGGCAACCGACAAATGAGGTGGCGATCTCCACTACTTGCGAGCCTCCCTTGACATAATAAATTATTATTGTCGAGTCCTCCTCACCGCATGACTGATCGTGTCAGCCCTTAATGTTGACTATTCCATGTCTGATGTAGGCTTAGGTCATGGCTGTGGTTAGTACATTTTCCATCTTCCATGCCCACATATAACGTTCTTCTCATGACAGCTTGTGAGGGTACCAGCAGACACCCACATAGTTGATGTTGAGACTATTATGGCAGTTAATCCTCCTCGCCCTGAGGGGGAATCCTATCGAAACCTATTGTTGATTTCCCATCCTCCCCCCAGCAAGATTCTCCCGAGGCTTCACCTGAAAGGGAGGGTTAACAGTTTCTAGTTCTTTGGGTGGGGGCATCGATTGTTTTTACTTTCTTTGCACCGTTGAGGAGCTCGCCTTATTTGACCTTCTTCATCTTGATTCTGGCCACCATTACAATCAGCCTTTTAGTGACCTCGACTATCCACCCCATAACAAAGATGTCGTGGAGCTATAGGCATTCTCTAAAGCCCATGAATTTGGTGCAGCACCCTCCTCTCGATGAATATCCTGTTCGGGCTGGGCTGGGTATTCCGTCCTTACATCTAGGTATGGCTTATTTGTAGTCTTTTTTTGTTATTTCCTGTATCAATAAGAAATCTCATTTATAATGTCAATTTATCATAATAGAGTTTCTTTAGCATTGTTTGATTGCCTTTTAACATTGAATTTTTCCCTTAAGATCACCAATGTTTAGCATTGAATCATAAGTTATTCCAAATTAATACTCTAAGACAACACATATTCATAATAGTGATAGTAAATCATGCAAATTATTTTTTTAATTAACATGCCTTTTTTTTCGATTTCCTCGCGAACTAACACTTGAATCCCATACTTTTAAAACCGAAGAATATTTCAAGTATAAGTGAAAGTTTGACATTCATTTTATTAATAATCAATATTGCTTTTAAACGAATAATGCACAAATGTTTCAAAAATTTTCATAAAGATAATAATAATAGATATTTGAGCTTTTGGTCGGATATAATGATATAACAGTTCGCCACACTTTTAGAGCATAAAGTGTAAATACTTTCTCTTTCCTTTTCTTCTTTCTCTTCTTCATTCTTCCTACCTTCTTTCCCAATTCTCTCTTCCTTCTTTCCCTCTCTTCACCTTCTTCTTCCTTTCTTTCTCATTTCTCTTCTTTCTTTCTCTATTCTTTCCTTCTTTTCTCCTCGGTTTGAAAGGGCTTTTATAGTCCAGGTGCCTCGCTTACTTTTAGAGTTTGAAAAGTAATATAAAACTTTGCAGGACTTATAGTTAGGTGCCTTCGATTACTTTTAAAGTTGAAAGTATAACCTTTGAGGGACTTATAATCAAGGTGCCTCGATACTTTTAAAGTTTGAAAGTATAAAACTCTATGAGGGATCTTATAATCAGGGCTGCCCTCGATTAACATTTTAAAGTTGAAAGTATAACTTGTCAGTTTCCGAAGGCTGTAAAGTCAGGTTCCTCGGTTACTTTTGAAGTTAAAAGTATAACTTGTGCCTTATCCCTTGGTACATCGTGCCAATTGTTTGGCCTATATGGTTTCATAAGGGCTTAAGTTGCATGCCTCGTCACTTGGTCATCCAATTCTTGGCAAGTGCAATCTACGAGGACTTGGCCACCATTTAGAGTGGACCACCATTCTTGGGTGGATTTTTAATTCGTCAATTCTTGTGTCTCCTCCCTTGGTCATCCAATTTCTTGGCAAGGGATACTCTTGAGTACTTCAACCACCATTTTCTAGTGGACCACCATATTGGGTGGATTTTTGATATTCTCATCTTTACAGTTCTGAGATCTTTCGATGGTGAACCTTCAAGTTGTTTGTTTTTTTTTCATCCTTTTGACTTCTTGGGCTAGACCCTGAGTAATAATGTTGCATGCTTCTTTTCCTTTGTGATTTGGAAGTGGCTTTTCACACACGGTGCTTTTCTTTTCACAGTTCGATTTCTCCGGCTGCCAGCTTCTCATGGTATATCTTTCGCAGACTGTAACAGTCCATAGTGGAATGTCTCGTGTACTAGTGGTACACACAGAAGTCCGGTCTTCTTTTTATCTCTTCCGTCACCACAAATCTAGGCCTTGGAGGTTTCACCACTCCGTGCTCGACCCATTGTTCGTACAGGCCCATGAATGCCTTCTCACTGCATGTCATAGCCTCTGGAACTGGCATCCTGGTATCCTTGTCCCCATGTTTTCTTTTTACTTCGTTCAAAATTTCGCTCGTTTTTTCTCCCTCTTGCCCCCTTGTGGTTTTGACTGAGAATCAGCCCAAAGCCACAGTTGCTGTTCTCTTTTCCTTCCATGTAACCATCATCGCATGGCTGATGGGCACCGTCACGATTCCTCCCAAATCTTGTGCGAAGGATGAGAGGGTTGCAAATGAATCACAGGCCTTTGTAACGAGATGGGGCTTGAAGGAGTCTAGAGCACCATTGTTGCATATAGTAACCAAGTTCTTTCTCCTCAATTAGCTCGGCACACTTCTGTGCTTGAGCCCTGAATCTGTCCACATAATCTGACAGCTCCTCATTCGGCTTTTGCTTGAATCGCATCAGCTCTACAATAGTTACCTGTTTCTGTACATAGAAAAAATTTCTTAAAAAATTGCAATATTAGATCATCCCAATCATGGACTGATCCCTTCTCTAAGTTATAGTACCAACTGAAGGCACTATCCGTCAAGGTCTTGTTAAATTCGCTCATCAACAGATTGTGGTTATTCACCTCATCATAACCCAACCATGGAGACATCGACTCCACGAACCTAGCAATATGCTCCCTGGCATTCCCTTTCCTCCCCGTTATACTTTGGGAATTGCGAGGGATGCTCAATATACCCTGCCGGATAAGGTTGTCTCCGTACATGTGCTGGGTAGGGTGGAGTAAAGTCCAACTCTGAAGGTCGGGATGTCCTGCTTACGAAGTTGATTGATCATATCGATCATATCATCCTTTGTCACATACTGACTCGTGGTATGGACTCTCTGAGGGGCTGTGAGTGATGTATTGATGCATAGGTGGTGTGTATGGTAGGAAAAATTGGCTGGTGTACACTTGCATCCTTCATAATTTGTATCGGTGATGCTTGTTGGCTTGTTCGTTGGATGTGGCTCGGGATAGTCGATATCTGCACTTGGGAAAATGCTGGGAGAGTGAGCGGGACGATGTTGGGCTGAGGCTGACTTGCTTCCAATCTGAGTTGTGGCATATCACCGCTGTTTTGGGGTTCCAAGTTGATGATTGGAATCGGCTGACTCTCCGTTGTTGGAAGCACAGTCGGATTCTCTTTGTTATTGTTGTTGTCCTCCACTTCTGCTCGTTCCCCCCTGCGAACTAACTTCCTGGGAAACATAGCCCTGAAAGTGGGGATTTGCATCAACTGCTGGCGGAAATTCCCATCTCTTCCTGCTTCCTCTACATTTCCAGCATCATGGTCATCATCATCCCTTGGCCTTCTCGTGCCTCCTGTAATGCCTTGAGCATCTCCATCTGCACAGCATTTCGCAGTTGTCTGTGCTCCAGTTACTTCCTCACATTGCCTTCCCGTGTTTGTCTGTCTAGCACTGGTTTGTTGTTGATCAGCCATTTGCGGTGATGTTGAACTTCCTTCTGAAACGTCTTCTAAAATGGGTTGATCAAGATCCAGATTCGCGCTTTGGAACACAGGGATTTGCTTGCCTTGAAATCGGGTCAGGTGGAAGTGATGCTTGTTGTCAGTGAAACTCTTCCTGTAATTCTCCCACTTCGAGTTGTGGGCATACCCTTCACGAATTCTACACCTCCCCAGCAGAGTCGCCAAATAAATATAGGTAAAGAAATTACACCTTACTAGGGTTAGGGTTTCGTGTTGGCTGGAGAGTAGAGAAATCCACGAAGAGCACGGAATTGATTGATTGATTGAAGAAGGGAGAAGAACAGGTGAGCAATTACTCCAATGACACGTGGCAGAACTCTTAGAATCCGGAAACCGGATTAGGGTAGCAGGGATTCCAAGAGCCTTCTTGAGTCTTCGAGTTGAGAGAGAGTTCTAAGTGTAATAAGCTTCCAAGAGTTTAAGTGTAATGTCTTGAGAGCGATCCCCTTTTCTTAAAATAGAGGGACTATTTATAGAGCTTGCCTGAGAAATAGTCACATGTCAGGCACATGTTTTAAGAAAAATTCTAAAAATACCCTTTAGTCATGTTTTTAAAGGGAAAATTCCAGAAATGTCCTTTAATCATCAAAGTAATGCCCAAATTGCCCTGTTCTTCTAGCCACCAATCCAATCCCTCAATCAATTCCCAAAATAGGTCGCATCCACGAGTCTTCTGCCTTGGAACACGTGGAGACTTCCCCGGGTCTAACGCATTTAATTAGGTTTTTGTAAACCCTAATTTGTACATTTAATTAGGTCACATGAACCCTAATTTGCACATGGGCCCACAAAACCTTATTTGAAGGTTTGTCGGGACCACCTTCCATCCACAGTGTCCCTTTTACTCAGTATAGATGTCATACCAAAACAATTTGACTTGACACAATAAATTTAAGCTCAAACAGTCAATAAATGATATCATTTCTTAAGTTATGCTGAACAAGTAGCAATAACTTCACAATAATTGATAGCAAGACATAAATGAATTGGCTTAAACGTAACAAGGTTCGGAGACTTGCCTCAGCGTAGTTTCGTTAAAATTTAAGACAGTTGGTCAACGTACATAATCTACGTATACCAATAATAAGTGTTTAGCACGTATATAAACATGTATCACGCTAATCTAGACAAGTTTTTATTAAGGTTCGACGTCGATTCGGTATCTCGGTCGTGTCCATAATTAATTAAACACATAGGTTTGTTCGATACAACTTCATTTGGAAGTCTAATTATTAGTCTAAATAATTCAAATTATTATTTATAATACTTTTAGAAGCTTAATTTTATTTTTAAATAATTTTTATAAGCTTGGAAGTATTTTTAAATAATTTTTACAACGTTTAGAAATATTTTTTAAATGATTTAATTATCATTTTAGAATAATTTTAAAACATTTAATATGTTATTTAAATAATTTATTTGTCATTTAGAATATTTTTAAATATTTAAAATATTATTTAAATGATTTATTTATCATTTATAATATTTTTAGAAATATAGAATATTATTTAAATGATTTATTTTATCATTAATAATATTTTTGGAATTTATTTTATCATTATAATAATTTAATTATTACTTATAATAATTTTCAAAACTTAATTTAATATTTAAATGATTTAATTATCATTTAAAGTAATTTTTAATTACTTAATATATTATTTAAATGATTTATTTATCATTAATAAATATTTAAAACATTTAATATTTTATTTAATTAATTATATATAATAATTTTATTTATTACTTTAAAACATCATTTTTTAAATAATTAATATAATTATTTAAGAATTAATATCATTTTTAAATCATTTATTTAATATATTTATTAAATAAATTAATATTTAATTAAATTAAATATTTACATAAAAATAATTTCAAAATATTGGAAATTTATTAAATATAATTAAAATGAATTTTTTAATATATTTTTATTAATTATTATGAATTTTTTTAATATTTATTTATTATTTATTTAATTATTTTTATTTATTTTTATTAAAAACCGTCGCAAAAGACCTATAGCGACAGTCTGCATAAGGTTTTAGTTTTCTGGGTTTTTCACACTCTGCATTTCGTCGCTAAAAGGTGTTCTTCATGAAGAACACTTGGTCAACGCTATGCAGCCTACTTTGATCTTCAATTTCTCTTTGATGTTTTAATGTTTGTGTTTGATTCTTGTTGCTGGTTATAGTCTATATGGTATAGAGTAACGACATATGTTGTTTGAGATCAAACAACATCACATGTGTGAGATTTGATTCGGTCAAACTAGGTCATCCAACTGTTCTTGAGTTTTCTGGGTTACCCAAAAAACTTATGCAGTCATAATGGTCAACGCTATTTGACCATTAATTCCGTTCAATTGATGGTTTGTTTAGGTGTTTTTATGGTCCAAGATTAAAGTTTACATAGCATACGACAACCTTAAACAAATAAATTACACAACACATGTCATCTAGATCAATTCTGGGCAGCATGAATTTCTGACAAATCTTGTCAGAGTTCTTCAAAGGTTTCTGGGTAACCGAGAAACTTGCAAAATCAGAATGGTCAAAGGACTTTGACCACTTATATCTTCTTACTGTGAAATAATTTTGGAGTTCTATCAATTAGATATTAAAGCTAACATGACATACTACTGATTCATGCTTTAAAACACATCAAACAACCATTTTAAGCCGATCAAAAGCTTTGACAAACTAGCTTGTCAGACTGTTCTTGACTGCCAAGAACAGTTTGAGTTTTTGATCAAATTTGACCTTTTAAACGTTATGGTTACTTGTTTAACCAACCCAGATCATCATATAACATGTTTATACATAATCCTAAACATCTAAAACACAAAATTTTTACAGGCTTGAAGATCAAACATAAATTAGGGTTTTGTGCACCTTTTTCTTCAAATTTTGATCTCTGATCTTTGCTATTGATCTTTGGCTTGCAGAGGCTTGTTTAGGCTTTGATTACAAGTGTATAAGTGTAATGCCCGTGAATTTTGAACGTCCTTATTAATTAAATCTAATTTAATTTAATGAGTTTGACGTTGTGTTCTATTTAAACCAACTTGGGTTAATTGGTGGGAGATGTATAAGATGTGTCTATACTTGTGTTGGCAGGTATGATATAACTATGGTTAAGAAATAACCATATGTGAGTCAAGTGTAGGAATTGGTGTGTAATGGCTAAAATGGCCAAGAGTGATTAATAACCAAGGTAATTATGAAGGGGCAATAACCATTGTATATCCAAGTGGTTAATAACCAATGTAATTATGGCGGGATAATAACCATTGTGTTTAAACAATGTAATTATGGCAAGATAATAACCAATGTCTAATAACCAATGAAGAATGGTTAATAACTAATGGATAATTAAGATTTTGCGAAAAGACTATTTTAACCTTAAAAGAAGTTGGGGGAATGATTAAAATACCCTTGAGGAAGTTGCTAGGAAGCTTCCTATTATTGATGAATTGATCAAATTGCCCTTGCCTAGTCATGATTAATGGACTATTTTGCCTATGGTCTCTACTTTCCTATAAATAGGACCCCTCACCAATGATAGTAGGGGTTGGTTCATTTATTATTCACCAAGCAAGAACATAGAGTAAGAGCTTAGAGAGAAAAAGAGAGTGAGATTAGCATAGTTCATGCATCTCAAGTTCATCACATACTTTGGTAGATCAAGGAGAGTAACTACAAGATCAAGGTGAAACCCTAAACCATTTCCTTCTTTCTTACTTTGTTTTATTTTCATAGTTTTTGAGAGATTTTGTTCTAAGACTCAAGAATCATTAGATCTTCATGCTTCATGTATAGATCTAATCCTCTTGAGTGTTAGAATGAGATTTACAACTTGGATTTGTGATCCGTTGAAAGGGGGTGCTAGGTACATGAGTTAGCTAGTAAACTCAAGTGGTAGAACACAAATCCAATAATTTTTGAAGCCTTGGGGGCTATTTTCCCAAAACAGTCCAACTATAAAACTTAAAGCTTTAAAATCCTAAAAGCTTGTTGTCCTCGTTTTTCCAAAGGTTGTTTCGGCTAGTTTATGGATCTGTTAAAAATCTAGGAAAAATCGCAGAGGTACCTTAAGAAGTATCTACAAGTAGCAAAAAGAATGAACACGTTTCGATGTGTACGTTTTGTGTAAATGACTTTTACCGTGAAGGACTCCTAAATATTCATACCCAAATTTCTCACTGTGTGTACCTTGAAAACATATGAAATTTTTACAGTATATTTTTGCTTTTTATGAGAGTGTAGCCTGAAAAATTTCAGAAGTTTCCGAGCAAAGCTTGATTTATGAAAAATGTAACAAGATTCGGAGGTTTTGAGTACTTTAAAAATAGTAAATCACTTTCTAAAATTCCAGAACAATTTGTGGATCAGTGTTGGACCATATTACTATCCAGATCCAGAGGATAATAATTTTTAGAACCTATTTTCTATTTTTCATAATAATGTTATAGTTATGGTTAAAAGAAAATAAATGGTTAAATGATGTCATAAATAAGAAAAATGTGATTTTTAAGCTTGGATACTCCTATTATTATATATTATGACTATTGAGGGGTATTTTGGTAATATTTAATTAGAAATAATATTTATGACCTTTTATGGGTAGTAAATGAGTTGTTTAATAAAGGGTAAAACAATTAGAATAAATTGTTTATTCGCCTAATAACTTATTAAAATATTACTATGATATTTGTAATATAAGAATTCGATATTTTTAAGTAAACAAAGAAATATTAAGATTAAAACTTTATGAAAATATTATTGAATGGGTAATAATATTTTATTTTAAGCATTAATAAATGATTAAGATATTATTAAAATAGCTAATAATATTAGATTAAAATATTATTAATGATATGAGAATTAAAATATTATTAAGAGATTAATAATATTAGATTAAAGTATTATTGGATGATTAAAATATTATTAAGAGTAAACGAATAAAAGTGTTATTAGTGGACTAATAATACCAAGAGGTGAATTAAATATTATCAGGATTGATAATATTAAGTGTCTTATAGGATTTACAATAGTTTATTAACTTATGTGTGCTATGTGATTTGCTTATTTGTTAAATAAATAGCATAAGTAAGCGTATCGATATACAACTACGCAATACTAATTGGTAGATCGACGTTATCAATGTTAGGTTCTTCAAGGCCAATTAGTTAAAGCTAGAATTATTTGTAGCTGAGCAGACAGGCAAGTTCCCTAACTCAAATTCGAGTTATGATTTTTGAAGCATGTTAGTGAATAATTATTGTTGATTATTCACATCTATACTGGTTATTGAGATTCGCACATTGTGCAATTGAATTCATATTCTATTGTTATTGAATTGTGAATTAGATTAAAGTTCTTTTAAGCATGAACTGTTTATGAGATAGATCTATGCTATTTGTATCAGCTAGATCAAGCATGTCTAAATTTGTGAAATCAAATGTATTTTAAAAGCTGTTCTTATTAATTTGTTATAGTAAGAACTCTTGGCTGAGAAAAGGATAAATTTGATTAAGGCATGATATCAATGCTGGTTTATTAAGTGTTTATGCATAAATCACGGGGTATGAAAGGCTGATCCCCTTGATTACCAAAATATATTAAGAGGTCCAGTATAAATGCTGAGAACCTTGACAAATGTCTGTGGTTATTTTCAACCACTTAGTAACTGTCCTTCAATTATTCGAATATTCAGCTGTCGACTATTAATTCATGTTTCTTCACAATTTTATACTATTGTTGAACATTGAAAGCGAAACTTCCTTCTATTCATGATATATCTCCCTTGTATATAAACTTGCTAAGCAAACTAGTTGCTTACCCTTGCTATATCATGATTTTTATTTCAGCTAAGGCAGAAACGTCAAAAGGGGACAAAGGAAAAGGGAAGGTGCAAGAATAGTTGCCTGACAGGGCTTATGTACTAGTTTATCTTAAATGTTATTTGGTTATGTGAACTCTTATTGTATTAAGGGTAGGTTTTAAGTTAAGGTTAAAGAACATTGGGACCATGATTGTAAGACTTTATTCCTATTTCGATAGACATTGTATGTTTATTATTCTGCACTAGTTAGAAAGTATGTTTGTTGTTGAGTATCGTGAACACCAAATTCGAGGTTAGGAAACCCGGATTTGGGGGTGTCACAGGTTGGTATCAGAGCTATAGGTTATAACCCTTAGGAGAACGAGTCCTTAGGCTATAACCTGAGAGAATGTAGAGGAATAGAAGGGGATAGAACTCATATAGAGTTATTTTTGGGTAGAAATTTATTATGATATTAAAATTGAGGATTTTGGATCATACGTTGGTGTTATTAAGCTTGTGGATAATTTGAGGAATGTGTATTGATGAGATAATATGGTAAAGTGAAGACCATTAAGTATGGACGATCCATTGTAAACTGGAGTTATAGATATTCGAGGTAATTAGATTAATTATTTGATGTTATTGATCAATTCTGTGGCTATTGATCAATTTTTGTGGCTATTCATTAGATAAGATATTGGAGTAATGTGGTATGGAGTTTCTTTGTGATGAAAAGAGAGTACCTTAGAATCTGTTGGGTTAAGGTTTGCAAGAAGGAAATGATTGATTCGATAAATAATGAATATATTGATATTTTGAAGTGTTAGTTAAGTTATTAAGCTTTATGGTGGAATGTCAGGTGAGACAAAGGTAATGAACTCATATAGAGTTGTTAAGCAAAAGTTGAGAGTATTGAGATGAATGATGTTATATGCAAAAAAAAAATAAAATTTAAGAGATGACTGATGGCAATTTAGATGGTTTTGATGATTAGAAAGGATAGACAACGGAGAGATTATAAGAAATGAACCAAGGGTAGATTTAGTGTCTAATATGGAAAAAGTATCTAGAGACGGAACTGAATGATGAGATAATGGAAATCCCTAAGGAGGATCAATTGGAGCCCGATATAAAGAATAGATAGAGGAAATGAAAGAAAGAAAGGTTAAGTCTGAGAGTTATAAGACCTTTGTGAGTCGTAATGAATGAAGAATAGTGGTCAATGTATATGTACTAGTATATCTATGCATGTAAGAAATGTGAATCTCAGTTTTTGTACAGCTAGCAGTATATCTGTTGTAAGTACCAACTTTGTGTAAGTTGTGGAGTAGTTATGTGAATCCCATCTTGTTGTTAGTAACAGAGGGATAAGTGGATATCAAGAATGCTATATGATGTAAGCAGTACGAGGTACTAAGATGAGCTTATTAGTATTTACTAAAGGTGCCTTGAGTTGATATGATGATGATACATCCCCACTTTTCAGATCTAGGGGAATGCAGTTCTTATTAATCCCATCTTTTGTGTCTTAATGGGATAGTTAACATTTATAGGAATATACCGGAATTATAAGTGTTTGACACACTAAGGGGTGTATGAATATAAATGTGGTATTATTATTACATGATTGATTGTGATCGATTTGTGCTTTGACTCTTAAATGATAACATCAGTAGAATTTTGCACGATGTGTAAAACAAGAAGGATTTATGTAAGGTTTTGTTTAGAACAAACAATGCCGTCAAGGAGACAACCCCGATACACGAGGGTGGAAGAGTAAGTGAATAACGAGGAGGGTCAGACTGACCCCAAGAGGACCTTTGCGAACTTGTTAGAGGAAACGATGTAAGGCAGACCAGCCATTGCGGTTGTTCGGCCATAAAGTCACATGGCGAACTTTACGGGTTTCAAATTACTAGGACCACCGGAGTTTCGTGGGAATACGGATTCGAGTGAAGCCCAGACATGGGTAGAAGAAATGGAGAAAGTTTTCAAGGTCGCAAGAGTGACCGAGGAACAGAAGACTTCGTTTGCCACTTTCATGAGGAAGGGTGAGTCAAACTACTGGTGGAAGGCGAATAGAAGCCGAGCTGGGGAAGGCACAACTGCGTGAACTCGTTTTAAGGAGCTGTTTTTTTTTTAAAATTACTTTCTAGAAAGCACGCAGGCAAGTATGGAGATAAAGTTCTTGGATCTGAAGCAAGATGATATATCGGTAGCAGAGTACGCAACGAAGTTTAACGAATTAGCTAGGTTTGCTCCACACCAAGTGGACACCGGAGCTAGGAACAAGGGTTGAAGCCCTGGGCGTATAGTAAGGTTGTGGTTTTGCAGGATCAACACATTTCCTACGTTACTTAAGGAATCAATCGTTGCCGAGGAGGAAATAAAGCGTTAACAAAGCACAACCAAGATCAGAAAAGACACGATGGTAACAAGGAAGGTAGCCGTGGGGGAAGTAACCTGAATAAAAGGAAAGGGATCGATAGCCAATCTTGCGGAGGCAAACAAGTCTGGAGGAGAGGTTAAGAAGGGTAATACGTGCAATAATTGTGGAAAGAATCACTCGGGGAAATGTCCGAAGGGCAAAGGGATTTGCTACAACTGTGGGCAATAGGGGCACAAGGATGGAAATGACGGAGGAAGTAACTCCAATAAGAGGATGTACTGAGCGTAGATTTAATTTCGATATGACTAGGAGAATTTGATGTAATTTTTGGAATGAATTGGTTGTCTAGCCACAGGGCTGTGATTGATTGTAAGAAGAAGTGCGTACACCTGAAGACTCCGAATAAGTCGAAGGTTATATTTTACGGTAGTAAATTGCCGAGACAATCTTGTTGTCTGACGATGATGCAAGCGAAGAGATTGTTAAGGAAGGGTTGTATATGTTATCTGGCTCACATGGTTGATACTCAGAGAATAAGAGGTGAGGTGGGTCAGATACCGGTTGTAAGGGAATTTCCAGATGTTTTCCCAGATGTGTTAAACCGGGTTTACCACCGGATAGAGAGGTCGAGTTTGTAATTGATTTGGTACCGGGAACCGCACCGATCTCAACGACACCATACAGGATGGCACCGGTGGAGATGAAAGAACTGATGGTTCAACTGCAGGAGCTACTAGATAAAGGGTATATTCGTCCGAGTGTATCTCCGTGGGGAGCGCCAGTTCTGTTCGTAAAGAAGAAGGATGGATCGTTAAGGCTCGGTATCGACTACAGGGAATTGAACAAGGTTACGATTAAGAACAAGTATCCGCTGCCCATAATTAATGATTTGTTTGATCAATTGAAGGGAGCAAAATACTTTTCAAAGATTGACTTGAGAACGGGATATCACCAACTAAAGGTGAGGCGGGTGGAGGATATTCCAAAGACAACATTCAGAACTCGATATGGGCACTTCGAGTTTCTGGTTATGTTATTTGGACTGACAAATGCACCAGCGGCATTCATGGATATGATGAACAGAGTGTTCAAGCAGTACTTGGACAAATTCGTTGGTAGTATTCATCGATGACATTTTGGTGTATTCCGTGACAGAGGAAGAACATGCTGAACATCTAAGGATTGCTTTGGAGGCATTAAGAAGGGGAGAAAGAAGCTGTACGCAAAGTTTTCAAAGTGTGAATTTTTGTTGCAGAGAGTGCAGTTTCTTGGACACGTCATTGACACGAATGGTGTTTCGGTAGACCCAGCAAAGGTGGAAGCTATTATCAACTGGGAGCAACCGAAGACGCCAACGGAGATCAGGAGTTTCCTAGGGTTAGCGGGATACTATCGGAGATTCATCCAGGATTTCTCGAAGATAGCATCACCATTGACCAATCTAACCAGAAAGACGGTAAAGTTCGTTTGGACAGATAAGTGCGAGGAGAGTTTCATGGAGCTGAAGAAGAGACTTAGCCAAGCACCAGTGTTGGCTTTACCGGACGACACTGGAGGTTTTGTTGTATACAGTGATGCGTCACACAAAAGTCTTGGTTGTGTACTAATGCAGCATGGCAAGGTCATTGCGTACGCTTCACAACGGCTGAAGGACTATGAGAAGGGATACCCGACTCATGACCTGGAGTTAGCAGCAGTAGTATTCGCTTTGAAGATTTGGAGGCACTACTTATATGGAGAGAGGTGCGAGATATATACAGATCACAAAAGTCTGAAATATATCTTCACTTAGAAGGAGCTGAATATGAGGCAGCACCGATGGTTAGAGTTGATCAAGGATTACGACTGTGAGATTCTGTACCATCCGGGCAAAGCAAATGTAGTAGCAGATGCCCTGAGTAGGAAAGGTAGAGAGAAATTGATGAGGCTTACAACTCAGGCAGAGTTGATAAAGGAGTTCGAACGTCTGGAATTGGAGGTTAAGTATCCGATGGAGACGGACGGGAAATTATTTACAGTGACAGCGAGCCCGACCCTATTGGATCAAATTAAGGAGGCTCAAGAAAAGGATGAGGATTGTGATTCAATAAAGAAGCGAATTGCCGAAGGCGAGGAGCTTAAGTATAAGATTGATGGCACTGGGTTGCTAAGGTTTGAAGGGAGAGTCTGGGTACCGTTGGATCTGGAATTGAGGGAAGAAATCCTTCAGGAAGCTCACAACACGAAGTACTTAGTACATCCCGAGAGCACAAAAACCTACCAGGATTTGCGATGAAATTTTTAGTGGCCGAATATGAAACGAGAAGTGGCAGAGTGCGTCAGCCGATGTCTGACATGCCAGCGGATTAAAGCAGAGCACCAACGACCGAGCGGATTACTTCAACCGTTAGAGATTCCGGAGTGGAAGTGGGAGCACATCACAATGGACTTTGTGGTGGGACTACCACCAACTCATAAGGGTTTAGACGCTATCTGGGTAATCGTGGATCGTCTAACCAAGTCTGCTCATTTTCTGCCAATCAAGATACGGTAAAATCTGGAGCAATTAGCAAAACTTTGTGTGAAAGAGATAGTGTCAAGACATGGAGTGCCGGTATCAATTGTATCTGATAGAGATCCGCGCTTCACGTCGAATTTTTGGAAAAGTCTGCAGGCAAGAATGGGGACGCAGTTGAGGTTGAGTACAACGTATCATCCTCAAGCCGACGGCTAGAGCGAGCGAACGATTCAGACCCTAGAAGATATGCTTCGGGCAGTCGTGATGGATTTAAAGGGCAGTTGGGGGTTATGACCATTTGCCACTGGTGGAGTTTGCTTACAACAATAGCTATCACGCCAGTATCGGCATGCCACCGTACGAAGCGCTATATGGAAGGAAATGCCGAACCCCGATGTGTTGGGACGAGGTCGGGGAGTGAAGATTGCTGGAACCAGAAATGGTGCAGCAGACTACAGACATCGTGCGGTTGATTAGAAACCGGCTGGTAGCAGCTCAAGATCGCTAGAAGAAATATGCCGACTTACATCGTCAGAAGCGGACTTTGAAGTTGGTAGCTTGGTATTTTTGAAGGTATCTCCTTGGAAAGGAAAGATCCGGTTTGGGAAGAAGGGCAAATTGCGCCCTAGGTTCATAGGACCATTCGAGATTTTGAGGCGAATCGGCGAGGTGGAATACGAGGTAGCGTTACGTCCTGAACTTGAGCACATTCACAACGTATTTCATGTGTCAGTGTTGCGGCCGTATAAACCAGGATATAAGCACGTTATCTCCTATGAACCAATCCAAGTCGAGAAGGACTTAACGTACGAGGAAGTTCCTGTCCAGATTCTCGATAGAAAGGAACAGAAGCTGAGAAACAAGACGATCCATTCCGTCAAAGTTCTCTGGAGGAATCACGCAGTTGAAGAAGTTACGTGGGAACTCGAAGAGAAAATGAAAGCGAATTATCCGTTTTTATTTGAGTAACCCTATTTTTGCAATTCCGAGGACAGAATTTTTATAAGGGGGGAGGGATGTAATGCCCGTGAATTTTGAACGTCCTTATTAATTAAATCTAATTTAATTTAATGAGTTGACGTTGTGTTCTATTTAAACCAACTTGGGTTAATTGGTGGGAGATGTATAAGATGTGTCTATACTTGTGTTGGCAGGTATGATATAACTATGGTTAAGAAATAACCATATGTGAGTCAAGTGTAGGAATTGGTGTGTAATGGCTAAAATGGCCAAGAGTGATTAATAACCAAGGTAATTATGAAGGGGCAATAACCATTGTATATCCAAGTGGTTAATAACCAATGTAATTATGGCGGGATAATAACCATTGTGTTTAAACAATGTAATTATGGCAAGATAATAACCAATGTCTAATAACCAATGAAGAATGGTTAATAACTAATGGATAATTAAGATTTTGCGAAAAGACTATTTTAACCTTAAAAGAAGTTGGGGAATGATTAAAATACCCTTGAGGAAGTTGCTAGGAAGCTTCCTATTATTGATGAATTGATCAAATTGCCCTTTCCTAGTCATGATTAATGACTATTTTGCCTATGGTCTCTACTTTCCTATAAATAGGACCCCTCACCAATGATAGTAGGGGTTGGTTCATTTATTATTCACCAAGCAAGAACATAGAGTAAGAGCTTAGAGAGAAAAAGAGAGTGAGATTAGCATAGGTCATGCATCTCAAGTTCATGACATACTTTGGTAGATCAAGGAGAGTAACTACAAGATCAAGGTGAAACCCTAAACCATTTCCTTCTTTCTTACTTTGTTTTATTTTCATAGTTTTTGAGAGATTTTGTTCTAAGACTCAAGAATCATTAGATCTTCATGCTTCATGTATAGATCTAATTCTCTTGAGTGTTAGAATGGAGATTCAAAGGAAGAAAAGGAACTTATGTTCTTAAAGGGTAAAAGCCCTAGCTTTTCTTCACTTGGATCACCCATAACTTGAGATCTACAACTTGAATTTGTGATCCGTTGAAAGGGGGTGCTAGGTACATGAGTTAGCTAGTAAACCCAAGTGGTAGAACACAAATCCAATAATTTTTGAAGCCTTGGGGGCTATTTTCCCAAAACAGTCCAGCTATAAAACTTAAAGCTTTAAAATCCTAAAAGCTTGTTGTCCTCGTTTTTTCAAAGGTTGTTTCGGCTAGTTATGGATCTGTTAAAAATATAGGAAAAATCACAGAGGTACCTTAAGAAGTATCTACAAGTAGCAATAAGAATGAACACGTTTCGATGTGTACGTTTTGTGTAATGACTTTTACCGTGAAGGACTCCTAAATATTCATACCCAAATTTCTCACTGTGTGTACCTTGAAAACATATGAAATTTTTACAGTATATTTTTGCTTTTTATGAGAGTGTACCCTGAAAATTTCAGAAGTTTCCGAGCAAAGCTTGATTTATGAAAAATGTAACAAGATTCGGAGGTTTTGAGTACTTTAAAAATAGTAAATCACTTTCTAAAATTCCAGAACAATTTGTGGATCAGTGTTGGACCATGTACTATCCAGATCCAGAGGATAATAATTTTTAGAACCTATTTTCTATTTTTCATAATAATGTTATAGTTATGGTTAAAAGAAAATAAATGGTTAAATGATGTCATAAATAAGGAAAATGTGATTTTTAAGCTTGGATACTCCTAATAAATGGTTAAAGGATTGATAATATTAAGTGTCTTAATAGGATTTACAATAGTTTATTAACTTATGTGTGCTATGTGATTTGCTTATTTGTTAAATAAATAGCATAAGTAAGCGTATCGATATACAACTACGCAGTACTAATTGGTAGATCGACGTTATCAATGTTAGGTTCTTCAAGGCCAATTAGTTAAAGCTAGAATTATTTGTAGCTGAGCAGACAGGCAAGTTCCCTAACTCAAACTCGAGTTATGATTTTTGAAGCATGTTAGTGAATAATTATTGTTTGATTATTCACATCTATACTGGTTATTGAGATTCGCACATTGTGCAATTGAATTCATATTCTATTGTTATTGAATTGTGAATTAGATTAAAGTTCTTTCAAGCATGAACTGTTTATGAGATAGATCTATGCTATTTGTATCAGCTAGATCAAGCATGTCTAAATTTGTGAAATCAAATGTATTTTAAAAGTTGTTCTTATTAATTTGCTATAGTAAGAACTCTTGGCTGAGAAAAGGATAAATTTGATTAAGGCATGATATCAATGCTGGTTTATTACGTGTTTTATGCATAAATCACAGGGTATGAAAGGCTGATCCCCTTGATTACCAAAATATATTAAGAGGTCCAGTATAAATGCTGAGAAACCTTGGCAAATTTCTATGGTTATTTTCAACCACTTAGTAACTATCCTTCAATTATTCGAATATTCAGCTGTCGACTATTAATTCATGTTTCTTCACAATTTTATACTATTGTTGAACATTGAAAGCGAAACTTCCTTCTATTCATGATATATCTCCCTTGTGTATAAACTTGCTAAGCAAACTAGTTGTTTACCCTTGCTATATCATGATTTTTATTTCAGCTAAGGCAGAAGAAACGTCAAAAGGGGACAAAGAAAAAGGGAAGGTGCAAGAATAGTTGCCTGACAGGGCTTATGTACTAGTTTATCTTAAATGTTATTTGGTTTATGTGAACTCTTATTGTATTAAGGGTAGGTTTTAAGTTAAGGTTAAAGAACCTTGGGACCATGATTGTAAGACTTTATTACTATTTCGATAGACATTGTATGTTTATTATTCCGCATTAGTTAGAAAGTATGTTTGTTGTTGAGTATCGTGAACACCGAATTCGAGGTTAGGAAACCCGAATTTGGGGGTGTCACAATAAGCTTTGAAATTTCGTGGCTTTAGCTGACCAACATTTCATTCTATTTATAGCAATGTGTAATTAGGGTTTTCCTAGGCTATTTTCCAAATCTTTCCTCCAAAAAATATCTAACCACTTAACTTGTGCTGCTTATGATCTGGCCTAATTCACCTACTTGTGCTGGAGTGTGTCAAGCACAAGCTTGCACACTCCTAGCTTCATTTTCATTGGCTAGGATTTCATTTTTGATTTATTTACTTACTAATTAAATTAGATTTTTGCTAATCATGATTAGGATGTTTAATTAGGTTTAGTAATATTCTAATTAGGGTTATATATCACAATTAAGGTTTTGCAATTCATAATTTAGTGTTATTAAACCAAATTAGGGTTTTAGGGTTTCAAATTAGGGTTTAAGGTTTTCAATCCTACAATTAGGGTTTTAATCTTTCATTTAGGGTTTAGTTTAACCTTAATAAATTATAATTAATATTATGATTCATTATTTAGAATCTAATTATATCAGTGAAGACTCTTATACAATAATTAGGGTTTTGATTAGACAATTCGGATAAATTTTACCCATTAAGGTTTTCAAATTAGGGTTTTTATTTCAGTTTATTGTTCTAACCCTAATTAACTTATTTTAGATTTTTATCAGTTAATATAATATTATATTAACTCCGAAGCACGACAAAGCACTTCGTCATTTCCAAGTACGACACAGCAGCTTACAAAATAATTTGCCGAGACGCTTCTCGGTGAATTCGCCGGAAGCACGACAAATCATTTTGTCCGATTAAGCACGACACAGCTGCTTGGCGAAAAATTTTATTTGACCTAATTGTTTAATAAAATACACAATCGCGTAATACAAAGTCAGATCATGAAATTTCATTTATTAAACACAATTTACATATACAGATCTTATTAGGGTTCGGAATATTACATCGACACGCGATACCAATATTTCAACGATTATCAATGTGATAAACTGAGTAGTTGTTAAACCAAGCACAAAACCCCTGCCCATACAAAGGCCTGCACAACTCAGCTAACCCACGAGTCATCGATTGAAATCCCACAATCATCACTCTCTCTTTGCTTAATTACAAATTTTCTTTAATCCGTATTTTAATCATCTCTAACTCTTCTTGAGTTTATCTCGTACTATTTCATAGTACCTTCTCTTCTATAGTGTCAAGCTATAACTTTTCAATCATTTAACATATCATCTGTCATTCTGTGATTCAATCCGATCACGTCGTGATCTCATATCATAATCGTTTTATATCACGATTTTCCTTACCTTACGATCGTTTCATCCTACGATCTTCTTTACTCTTCTCTATAATAAAATTTATATGATTTTTATTAACGCTTTCGTCTTATAGACCTCGTTTATTTATCAATACTCGTTATCGCTATTATTGGAGTCAGGTAACTCCTGATTCTCATCTTTTATAACTATTCAAGATTCTTCTTTGAATCTTCTAGTTTATAACATAATCCATTTCTTTATGGATCTTCTAAATTTATTCTTTGTTTGTACAAACTTTATATGAGTTTATTCTTTATCAATTCGTCTTTCTACTCTCAGGTTATAGCCTAAGGTACTCTTACCTAAGGTTTATAACCTACAACTTTGATACCAACTGTAACGACCTGGAAAATCGGGGCGACCTCGGCTCCCGACTACGGTCGTTTATAAAAATCTTTCATATTCTGAAATCTCATCAAAATACCATTCTAATCATGCTATATAAAGCAGTGTACATCAATATAAGTAGTAAAACTTATTATTACAAACTTTCTCAATTCCAGGTTCCGTAACCATTAAACTTCTACTCTTATGATCAAGGTTCAGTAGATACCATGATCCTTACAAAATTCCATCTATGAACACAAAGTTCAGCTTCTGAATTTAACCGTTCCCTGAATAATCGTAGAGTTATTCAATAATCGTTCATTTGCTATATAATGTCCTTATACAATAATGTTATCGTACTACTTTACCGTACAAAGTAACTTATATAGTCGCTTCTTGATTCGAAATCTGAAACTATCTAATTCTAATTCAATACAGAATAGTCTATTTCACATACATCGTGTACCATCATCACAACTAAATAAGTTCAATAAAGAAAAACATTTAGCAACCTTCCTGTATCCATACATCTCTAGTCCTTAGCATCATGATACCAAGATAATTCGTCACATCTAAAATCTACAAAAGTTTATTTTTGCAAGAATGAGCACGACGGCTCAGCAAGAACTAACAGTTTTCACCTTTTCATGCTTCACGTAACATATAAATTTACATTTCATTCCTGCATCATAATTCTCGTCCTATTTATCTTCTTCATGTCTCATAATTCTCATACTATGCATCTTACTCATGCATTATACATCTCATGCAATGCATCTATACATGCACCATACATCTCATAGCATACATCATGTACCTCATATTGTATATTCACAATAATACAAGTTCCACATAGAACAATATACTCACATAACTGCACAACGTGCACACTTAATCCTGCTCACAAGCAATTCACATAAACATCTGAATATTTAATACATTTAAACAAATCAACAAGTTACTAAAAGGAACTTGCCTTAAGCACTCCTTGCTAAATTACGACAATTCATCCTTCAAAAACCCTACACAATTTATTAACAATAAAATACCAATTAGCCACAATAAAGGCTTCACATATAGATTGGTTTACATTACTCTATTTCTCATTCTATATAGCTCGGATTTAATAATGCGGCCAAATCTCTAAAATATTCTTCTCGGCGTCGCGGTGTTCGAAGACGACACAACCCTCATCATCATCCAACTTATAATCATCATTCGACCTAATATATCAATCCTCAAATTTTCGTTTTAAAAAGAATTATAAACCCGTGTGAACTATTTTAATCGTTAACGAACACTATTATTCGTTTAATCATAACTTCTTCGTTACTTATTCGTTTTCGTTCATTCTTACGTCAAATTAAAGCTTATACAGTCTATTTTAATCTCATCTAGGCCATAGTTTCTAGGACCTTCTTCAATCAAAACAGATTTTCACTTATTACAAATAACTTCAGATTGCTACAAAACAGATTGACCCTACTTCGCTAAAACAGTCATAACTAATTCGTTTCAAACGTTTTTGAGCGATTCTTGTGCCCACACTCACTAACGTCTGGGGCTACAACTTTTATGTTTTAACCATTTTTAAATTCTGAACACATAAGTCTTGAAAATTCTTACAATCGGCTGGTCCGAATCTGGTTTTCCAGATTAGACAATTTTGACGCGCTTACTTCGTACCTTCATAACTCAGTCGTCGTCCGAATTCGAAATCAGCTCGTTCTGGAGGCTATAGAAACTTGGAACATAAAATATAACATATCTAAAGCCTACAATTTTTTTGTAACTTTAACTAGCCAAAATTATGCCCCAAAACTCCCATCCTGAACTGATTTTCTTCTGTTTGACAGTTTGGACACTTCTTCTCCCAAACGCCATAACTCCCTCATCCGAGGTCGAAATGCATTCATTCCAAAGCCCATGACTTCCTAACTCAGTGTATACAACTACACAAAAATTCAAAAATTTTCATCTAACCTAACAATACCAGAATTTGACACAATGACCACTGGTCAACTAGTTTTCATGTTCTTGACATGTTTTACTAAAATCTTTACCACGAATTCATTTTAAAAGCTTTTTAGTCCATTCCAATTGGGTGATGATCCTAACTTACCAGAGTACATCATAACATGCTCAAACATAACATTTAGCTTAAGAGATTTCGACAGTTTTGGTCAAAAACAGTCCATACATTCAAAAATATCCATGTTCTTCATTCTTCTTCATCCTTTACGCATGGGTTCGGATTTTTCATTCATTTTGTTCCACTTTTATGTTATTAGGAAGATTTTTAAGGTCTTAATAACTCCATAACAATTTACAACCAACCATCAACAATAATACTCAACAAAAAATTAAACCAAGCAAGCATAAAGCTTAAAAAATGATGAAAGTGGAAATATTGAAACAAGAATTTAGAGAGGGTGAAATACCTCTTTAATTCTTTTCCTTGAATGATTTGATAGATTGTTTAGAGCTTGATGCTCTTCTTTTCTTCTTTCTTTGCTATCACATCCGCTTCTCTTCTTCTTCTTCTTCTTCACCAACTTCTTTCTTTCTCTAGCTTTTCTCTCTCTTCTTCTTCTTTCTTACTTCTTATACCATACTCTTCTTCTTCCTCTCTTTCTCTGCAAATTCCTCTCTCTCTGCAACTTGTTCACCTTGCTATGGCAGAACTGAAGTTGTAGAAATGGAAGAGAGAGGGAATCGGGTGGAGTGGCTTTGGGGGGAATGAACGGGTTGAGCAACCGAGCTCCTTGGAATTGGTTTTGAGAGGAATGTTGCAACATTTGGCTTCTCCATACATGTGTTCAGCAAGTGGCAACCAACTTGCCGCACACTCCCTCCACTCTCCTCTTTGATTGGTCCAAAAAGAATTGGTGGTTCCCTTCTTAAGTAACATGCAATATTAATTCACCCAATTGGTTTTCTCTCTCTCTCTCTACACTACCCGAATACTCCCACTTTTAATAACTAAATTGCTAACTTCTCTCTCTCTAATTAAATCCCCACATGGGTCATGCAATATGGTTTGGGTCATGGGTAAAACAATGGGTCTTGGGTTAGGCCATTTATTTGGACCACCCATATCAAATATTTGGGCAACTAATTAAAATTCTCAATGGACTTACAAAATCTTACACTTGGATTTTAATAATAATATAACATTTTACATTTATTAGCCCACTAATTTAATCTATTAATGGACTCATTTAATATAGTTTAGCTATTTACTTAGCTTACCAAAATCATGTACCTAAATGTGCATGAAACCCACATGTATTTGGTTAACATATTTACACCAAATAAATTATTCAAATAATAATCTTCATCAAACTATTTATTTAATCCAATAAATAGCATATTTGGGCGTATATAGTGCCCACGTGAATAACAATTCAACGATATTTCTCGAAATCACCGTATTCGCTTAAACGAAAACTTTCATACTTACTAATCATCGCATACTCATAATCTAGGTTGTAATATAACCTTTAAACGCTTAACTCATAATATTATTAATAAAACTCTATTTTATTCAATAATATTCGTCAGCTCGAATTATCAAGCTACCCATTACACCTCATAATAAGAATTTCGTTATTAAATTCTTATTATAACAGTTCCCGAAATCCGGGCTGTTACACATCCAGTCATAATAGTCAACGTTGTTTGACCATTAATTCCTTTCAATTTAATTACTGTTAATGTTATTTAAAGGTTCAAAATTGTTGTTAACATACTAGAGATCATGTTCATATCAAGAAACAATATATTAAATATCATCTAGACACGATCTGGGTTGCTCAAAAGATTGTCAGTGAACTGTTAGAATGTTCATACGTTTCTGGGTTACCCAGAAAATGACCATCCGTGAGCGGTCAACGGGTTTTGACTGTAACGAATGTAATTTTTGTGAATAAATAAAAATATTTAGTGAGTTAAATAAATATTTTTGTTAATTTATTTAATGAGTAAAATAAATAATTGATAAAGTTATTATGGACTAATTATAATTTAAATGTAATTTGATGTGTATATTCTAATTTAATTTAATAATTAAATTAGATGAATGAATGATTTATTTGAATAAAGGTTATAACTTAATTAGTAAGGTTTAATTGGATTTATTTAATAATAAGTTTAATTAAATTGAAAGGTGGCAAGTGTGACAATTACATTATATAGTATAATGAGTTATTAAAATAAATGGAAAAAAGGTTAATTTTAGTAAAACCAAACAATGCCTTGTGACATTTGGTTGGTAAAAATGGATTATTTTGCTTTGGTGCAACCAAACAAGGCCTTATGGTCTTTGAAATTCCATTTTTCTTATTTTGAGTTTGCCAAACATGGCCTAACTCTTGGTTTTTGCAACTGACAAATTACAAACAACTTACGTTAAAAAAAAACTTACCTGTTGTTCTAATTCTAAGGAAGAAGAACATTGTTGAGCAGAGAGAATAGAAAAAAAAGAAAGAAAAAACTTGGAGAGGAAGAGTGCTAAGATTTGTGAAAGAGAAGGAAGAGGATTACTAGCTAAGGAATCGTATTGGTTAAGCTTGAAGGTATAATTTCTTTTGAAATTATGTTAGAAGTTTTATTCTTCACTGTTATTTCTCTGTATATGAATTTATTTGCTCAAAACATGAATTACTTGGTTGTAATTGTTAATATGCTTATACTAGTGATTATATGTTGTTTATAATCAGTTTTAATTGAATTAATCCATGAAAACATGCTTTAAAGTAGAGTTTTTGGTTTTACAGAGTTTTGTTTCATGTATGGCTTATATGTATGAAAATTGATGTTTAATTAGATTATTAATCGGTAAATTGACTTTTGATTGTGTTAATATGATGAAAAACGAAAAGAATGCAAGTGGAATGGATTAAAATAGTTTAGAGATGAATTCACAGTGTTTAATTTTATCAAATAGGCCAAAATATAAATATTTTGTTTAAACAGTGAATTTTTGGAGTTTAATTGGTTGATTATGTGTTTATAATAGTTAGAAACATGTTGGATAATTGTTTTACAACATGTTTGATGTTTGGGTGTGTTTATTTTATGAATCAGATGATAGAATTTGGAAAATTTGGTCTGAATTTCGCTGGTTCGCAAACTGTACGAGATGGCAGTCGAGTTCCTCGCCCCGGCGGTGGAAATGAACTGCATTTTCTCGCCTCGGCGAGAAAATTATAAAGAAAATTCTCGCCCCGGCGAGCTCATTACAGGAAAAGTTAATTTTTTTTCTTTTCTTTGTAGTTACGCTATGTCACCCTAAGCATGTTTAAAACTTAGACTAGGGTATCAAATGATTAATGAGATACTACGATGGACAATAAGCGAAGACCTATTGTATATTAAATGGCGGTTGGTTTATTAATAATGAAAATGGATAAGAACGAAATTTTAAAGTGCTTATCATGTTGTAACTAATTAATGTTACCGCTTTATAAACGAAATGTATAGGTTGATTAAGGAACGTGAATATTAACCTGTAATCTTCGCACGAGGCAAGTTTTCTATCCTTATTCTCTTTATTTCGTTGAAAATAAGTTCCCAAAATTTAATTTTACTCGAGCAAGATTCCTACTTTGTTTTCATTGAGCAAGTTTATTAACCTTAGATTATTACTGTTCAAGCAAGGTTGTTATAGTATCAAATGCTTATGTACCTTTCAAGTCGTTTGTTAATTTACTATGAACTGCTGATCAAACTTCAAACATAAATTTCATTGTACGATCTTATTGTTGAGTCAAATACTTTAGTGATTAGCAAACCTTATCGATTCAGCTAGTCCATAGTTGATGAGCGTTTTAAAAACTGAGAATATCTTGAAGTTATTCCAAACCAAGTTTCTTTTGGTGTGGATTCTGAAATCAAACTGAGATGAACAACCCTCATATAGGGGATTAATTACGCAATGGCATTAAAATGTTTGTGCAGAATATATTTTACGAAGGGTTGATCCCCCGGAGTACGAGATGGATAGTCCATAGTCTATAAGACTGTTAAAGGTTACAGTAGAGATACTTGTTAACCTAGGACACAGTTCGAGGTCTTATGACCCTCAGATATATTATTAATCTTAAAATCTATGTTCAATTCTTGAGCTAAGTTTCCTATTGAGCTCTCAGTACTTTGAATTGTTATTAATTGATCTTGGATAAGGTATTATACCTCAGTTAAACATCTACTCCATTGTTTACTCAATAGCTATCGTTATCATACTTGTGGGTAAGTGTTTGCTCACCCTTACATTAAATATTGCAGATAAGACTGAGAAATCAGATGAGCCATCCACTAGTAAGGGCAAAGGCAAGGTGCAGAAGTAGCTGGTGAGTTGTTATATGTTTGATGAATTTATGTAATAAGACTTGTTTAATTTTATGTTTTAGTTTCGCAACGATGTAATAAAGGTTAGATGACCTTGGATTTGTTTACTTAAGAGATTTAAGTTGTAACCCCTATTGTGGGAAGATAATTTATTCAGTTTAATTATATTGCCTTTTATCATGGGTAGTTAGTCATGAATGTATGGAATAGTGAACACCAAATCTGAGGAATTGAAGTACCCGGATTTGGGGGTGTCACAGGTTGGTATCAGAGCCGTAGGTTAAGAACCTTAGGTGGGGAACCTTAGGAGCTAGCCTTGTTAAGGAACAAAAACCTAGTGGTGTTAAAACTCTTATCGAGTTCTAAGGAATGAATTAAGGAATTCATTAAAGATAATAAAAGACTTTATGTGCTATAACTTATGTGCTCGCGAGTTGTATCGAGTAGTAATTAAATTTAAAATTTTATTATCAGGATGTCTGATAGAGGAGAACCCAGCCAGGCTAGGGAGGAGGAGCCCCGAGATGTTCATGTAGTCCGGGAGCAGCTAGTGCAGAGGGAGCCATCCCCATTGATCACAGTTATAGGTCCTCAGTACGAGCATGAGACTGATCCTGAGGAGGATCCTGAGGAGGTTGAGGAGGAGGAGGAAGAAGACCCTAAGGAGATACCATTGTCTTCCTTAGGTGTTCAGATGTATGAGCAGGTGTATGATCGCAACATAGAGTTGCAGGATAGGGTGGAGGAGTTGGAGGCGCAGGTGGCAGATCGTCAGACCATCATAGAGCAGAAGAATAATGAGATTGAGGAGCTTGATATACGTCTTGGGGACGTGGAATGGAAGCTGGTACAGGCAGAGAGCCAAAAAGAAGAGTTATCAGCTGAGATAGAGAAACTGAAGAGTGAGTTGAGAGAAGAGTCGGCAAAGCGTGCTAGAGCCGAGGACGCGTGGATGAAAGCAGCTGATCATACAGATCATGTTGAGGATGAGATGCAGTCAAAGAAAGCCAAGATGGATGAGATGGAGCATGTTTTTCATACAGCGATAGATAGGGCACATGATCGAGTTTCTCGTTACCCAACTCAGTTCGAGGATTTACCGTGGTACGTGATGGATCGTAGGATGATGATCCGAATCATGAAGCAAGAGCGTGAAGAAGCCGTGCGACGTGGAATGTTTTTATAGGTCACAAATAGCAGTAGTAATAAGTTATTTTCTAAGAATGTTAATATGATGTAAATCTCAAATAAGATAAATGGTGGGTTAATTATGATGTGGTCTTGAAACTTTATGATTTCAGGGCAGATGATGTAAATAACTATGATGCTATCTATGTTATGATTTGAAGTAGTAAATGAATAAAATGCAGAAGTTTATCAAATGTGCTATGTGCTATATGATTGTGTATAAATGTTTAAGTTAAGGCTTAAATGCTTAAGTAATTGAGCAATAATCTAATGACACAAATTCTTAACAGTAAGATGTCGCCAAGAAGAAGACCAACACGTCAACAGACTCCTGAGGGATCTATAAATAACAACGAGGAAACTAACGCTAACCCAATGCAACAATTAGTAGATTTGTTAATAGGAGCGTTTGTAAACCAACCCCAAGCTCAGGCCACGACTTTCAAAGACTTCAAGCCTGTTGGACCCCCAGAATTTCAAGGGTCTATGAATCCGATCGAAGCCCAAACATGGGTCATGGAGATGGAAAACGTTTTTGATGTCGCTAGGGTCAGCGAGGACCAAAAGACTGCGTTTGCAACATTTATGCTGAAATCAGAAGCTAGCTACTAGTGGCAAGCTAACAAAACTCGAGGTGGTCAAGGGGTAATTCCGTGGGATAGATTTAAGGAGATGTTTTTCGAAACATATTTTCGGGCGAGTGCACAGAATCAGATGGAGGTGCAATTTCTGGAGTTAAAGCAAGGTATAATGACGGTGCCTGAGTTTGCTGCAAGATTTAATGAGTTGGCAAAGTTTGTGCCATATCAAGTCAATACGAATGAGAGAAAGGCTAGAAGGTTTGAGCAGGGACTGAAGCCCTGGTTGTTTAGTCGGGTTTCGATGTTCCAATTGAATTCATTTGCGGCAGTGCTGCAGAAGGCGATTATCGCCGAAGGAGGTAGTGATGCTCTGTCTAAGTACAATCAGGAGCAAAAGAAGAAGAAGAATGAAAATGAGAATAAAACGAGTGGTAGCCATAGTGGCAGTGGACAGAAGAGAAAGTGGAATGATAACGTTTTTGCGGGAAGTTAGCAGGGAAATCAAAAGAAGAAGGTGGAGGCGTGCAGCAATTGCGGGAAGAATCATGTGGGTGTTTGCTTGAAGGGCAGGAGGGTATGTTTTAATTGTGGTCAAGAGGGTCACATAGCGCCAAATTGCCCCAGTCCGAAAAAGGGTGCTTATTTTACTTGTGGATCGAAGGATCACTTTGCTCGAGATTGCCCTAAGAAAGCTTCAAGAGGCGCAAGCGGAGGAAAGGGAAACAGCAGTGGAGGCAACTTAACTGTCACTAGACCGATGCCATCCAATCGACCTACCGCCCGAACATTCAACATGATGGTGCAGGATTCTGTGCAGTCAAAGGAAGTGGTGTCAGGTATCATTCCGGTCAATAATGTAAATGCTTACGTATTATTTGATTCGGGTGCTACGTGTTCCTTTATATCCGATGATTTCGCTAGAAAATTAGGGTTACTACAGGAAGAGTTAGATTACCCTATGAACATAGAAATTATGAATAGGGAAAGTAATTCCTGTTAAGTTTGTACACAAGAACTGTCGGGTAGCTATTAAGGGTCATTTGATGACGGTAAACTTAATCCCAATTTGACTTGGGGAGTTTGACGTTATTCTGGGAATGGATTGGTTGTTCAACCATGGGGGCAATTATTTAATTTCCAAAAGAAATGTGTGAACCTTATGACTCCGTCAAAGGTAGTGTTTTATAGCAGCAAGTCGCCTAGACAAGCAAGTTGTCTGACGATGATGCAGGCCAGAAAGATGTTGAAACAAGGATGTTGTAGGATATCTAGCCTACATAGTTGATACACAGAAGGTGGGTGCGAAGCTAGAAGAAGATACCGCTAGTTAGGGATTTCACGGACGTGTTTCCTGATGATTTATCGGGACAACCGCCAGATAGGAAAATTGAATTTGTAATTGATCTAGCACCGGGAATAGCCCCTATATCAAAAGCTCCATACCGAGTAGCTCCAGTAGAGTTAAAGGAGTTGATGGTGCAACTGCAAGAGTTGCTAGACAAGAAGTATATTCAACCGAGCGTTTTGCCGTGGGGAGTACCGGTATTATTTGTTAAGAAGAAAGATGGATCAATGCGTCTGTGCATTGATTATAGGAGAGTTGAACAAGGTCACGATTAAAAAACAAGTATCCATTGCCACGGATCGATGACCTGTTCGATCAGCTGAAGGGAGCGAGATATTTTTCAAAGATAGATCTGCGAAGTGGGTACCATCAGTTGAAGGTAAGAAAGGAAGACATACCAAAGACAGCATTCCGAACCAGATATGGCCACTATGAGTTTTTAGTTATGTTCATTTGGTCTAACAAACGCACCTGCAGTGTTTATGGATTTAATTGAATAGAGTGTTTAAACCATTTTTGGATAAATTCGTGAGTGGTATTCATAGACGATATGCTGGTATATTCCAAAACTCAGGAAGAGCATGTGGAACACCTGAAGGTGACTTTGGAAGTGTTAAGGAGGGAGAAATTGTATGCGAAATTCTCCAAATGTGAATTTTGGTTGGAGTGTGTCCAATTCATTGGGCATGTGGAAGCTGTGATGAATTGGGATCAACCAAAAACACCGTCAAAAGTAAGGAGTTTCTTGGGATTGGCGGGTTATTATAGGCGTTTTATTCAAGATTTCTCCAGAATCGCCTCTCCGTTGACGAATTTGACAAGGAAGTCAGTGAAGTTCGTTTGGACGGAAAAATGTGAAGAAAGTTTTCAGGAGTTAAAGAGACGTTTGAGTTCATCACCTGTGTTGTCTTTACCAGATAATACAGGAAATTTTGTGGTTTACAGTGACGCATCGCACAAGGGGCTAGGCTGCATACTTATGCAGAATGGTAAGGTTATATCGCGTCCGCTTCGCGCCAATTAAAAGATTATGAGAAAGGGTATCCGACCCATGATTTAGAGCTAGTAGCCATGGTGTTTGCTTTAAAAATTTAGAGGCACTATCTCTACGGAGAGAAGTGTGAGATATATTCAGACCATAAAAGTCTAAAATATATTTTCACACAAAAGGATTTGAATCTGCGTCAAAGGCGATGGATAGAATTGATCAAAGATTACGATTGTGAAATTCTATACTATCTAGGGAAAGCTAATGTGGTTGCTAACGCTTTGAGCATGAAGGGTAGGGAGAAGTTATCTTTGTTAACTGCTCAGGAGGAACTCATAGCGAAAATGGCTAAGTTGGAGTTAGAGGTGAAATGTCCGGCAGAGTCGAATGAAAAATTATTTCAGATGGAAACCCTATCAACTATAGTGGACAAGGTAAAAGAAGCACAACTCCAGGATGAGGAGTGTGATAAAATACGGAAAAAGGGTGCTTGAGGGTGAGGAGGTTAAATTCAAAATCAATAACGAAGGGTTACTGAGATTTGAAGGTAGAATCTGGGTTCCGTCAGTGCAAGAAGTTAGAGAAGAGATTTTGAACAAAAATATACCAGGATCTTCGACAACATTTCTGGTGGCCAAATATGAAAAGAGAAGTTGTTGAGTGTGTGTTGCGAAGTGCTTAACTTGTCAGAAAGTCAAAGCAGAACATCAGAGGCCAAGTGGTTTGCTACAGCCCTTAGAGATACCAGGAAATGGAATGTGAGAACATATCACGATGGACTTCGTGGTAGGGCTTCCAACTACTCAAAAGGGTTATGACGCAATATGGGTTATTGTGGACAGACTGACGAAATCAGTGCATTTCTTGCCAATCAAAATCAGATTCACGCTTGATCAGTTGGCAAAAATATACGTTAAGGAGATTATCTCGAGGCATAGTGTTCCCAGTATCGATTGTTGTCGAACAGGAGATCCACGTTTTTACATCAAAGTTTTGGAGGAGTCTGCAAGCTTGTATGGGGACGCAGTTGAGAATGAGTACATTGTATCATCTCCAAACTGATGGTCAAAGTGAAAGAACAATACAAACATTAGAAGATATGCTACGCGCATGCGTTATGGATTTCAAGGGTAACTCGGATGATCATTTACCTCTGGTCAAGTTTGCTTACAATAATAGTTATCACGCAAGCATTGTAATGCCGCCTTATGAAGCGTTGTACAGAAGAAAATGCAGAACTCCATTATGTTGGGATGAGGTTGGTGAACGTCAACTATTGGACCTGAACTGGTACAACAAACTGCTGGAGATCGTCAAGGTAATAAGAAGCCAGATTGTTAGCTGCTCAAGGCAGGCAAAAGAAATATGCAGATAAACCCCGACAGAATAGAGAGTTCGACGTCGGCAGTTTTGTATTTCTCAAAAGTATCTCCCTTGAAGGGAAAGATCAGATTTTGGTAAAAAGGGTAAACTAAGCCCTGCGATTTATTAGACCATTTGAGGGTCTTGAAAAGGGTAGGAGAGGTGGCCTGTGAGGTAGCTTTACCTCCCGAGTTAGCCCACAATTCATAATGTCTTTCATATATCGGTGTTACGACCATATAAGCCCGATTATAAGCATGTTTATAGCATATGAACCGATACAATTTGAGAAAGATTTATCCTATGAAGAGATCCCTGTACAGATAATTGACAGGAAAGAACAGGGTTCTCAGAAATAAGGTTATACCTTCTGTTAAGGTAATATGGAGGAACCACAATGTTGAAGAAGCTACGTGGGAACTCGAAGAGAGAATGATGCAAAAATATCCCCAATTATTTGTTTAATCCATGTATCGCTATTCTGGGGACAGAATCCTTGTAAGAAGGGGAGAATGTAGCGGGGTAGAATTAATTGCGTTGTGATTCTGGGGACAGAATCCTTTTAAGGAGGGAAGGATGTAACGAATGTAATTTTTGTGAATAAATAAAAATATTTATTGAGTTAAATAAATATTTTTGTTAATTTATTTAAATGAGTAAAATAAATAATTGATAAAGTTATTGTGGAGTAAATTATAATTTAAATGTAATTTGATGTGTCTATTCTAATTTAAATTTAAATAATTAAATTAGATGAATGAATGATTTATTTGAATAATGGTTATAACTTAATTAGTAAGGTTTAATTGGATTTATTTAATAATAAGTTTAATTAAATTGAAAGTGTGGCAAGTGTGACAATTAAAACTATATATATAGTATAATGAGTTATTAAAATAAATGGAAAAGGGTTAATTTTAGTAAAACCAAACAAGGCCTTGTGACTATTGGTTGGTAAAAATGGATTATTTTGCTTTGGCGCAACCAAATAAGGTCTTATAGTCTATAAAATTCCATTTTTCTTATTTTGAGTTTGCCAAACATGGCCTAACTCTTGGTTTTTGCAACTGGACGAATTACAAAACAACGTACGTTTAAAACAAACTTACCTGTTGTTCTAAGTCTAAGGAAGAAGAAACAGAGTTTAGCAGAGAGAATAGAAAAGAAAGAAAAAAAACTTGGAGAGGAAGAGTGCTGAGAATTTGTGAAAGAGAAGGAAGATGATTACTAGCTAATGGAATCTTATTGGTTAAGCTTAAAAGTATAATTTCTTTTGAAAATTATGTTAGAAGTTTTATTCTTCACTTTTATTTCTCTGTATATGAATTTTATTAGCTCAAAGCATGAATTACTTGGTTGTAATTGTTAATATGCTTATACTAGTGATTATATGTTGTTTATAATCAGTTTTAATTGAATTAATCCATGAAAACATGCTTTAAAAGTAGAGTTTTTGGTTTTACAAAGTTTTGTTTTCATGTATGGCTTATATGTACAAAAATTGATGTTTCAATTAGATTATTAATTGGGTAAATTGACTTTTGATTGTGTTAATATGGATGAAAAACGAAAAGAATGCAAGTGGAATGGATTTAAAATAGTTTAGAGATGTAACGACCCCAAAATTTTAACAATCTAACTTTTAACATCGGTCGTTCACAATACATCAATCTTCTGTTAAATTTGTCATTATTCGATGACACCAAATCATTAATATGCGGAATAACTTAAAACTATTCTATTACAAATTGTCCTCGTTCCCAAATCCTTCTGTAACGACCCCAAAAATTCATACAATTCAACTCTCAACAACATCGATCGGTTATCCAATACATCGTCGTTCTAACTTTACAACAATATCCAATATTAAACTTAATAAAAATGCGGAATAATTTAAACTTTTCTATTACAAATCATTTTCGATCCCAAAATTCTCAAACCTTTACATCTAAATATCTTAGAATCATGTTAATTTCATGATTCACCTTGTTGATACTTACTATAAAAATTTACACCTCAATATAAACTTTACAACTCAACATAAATACAATTTTATACATCATCAAATACATTACTCAAAACCTTAATCATAGTTCAAAAATATAAATTTTAAGCTAAACATTTGTTCCTCATGCATTATGTTCTGATTCACGTCATTTAGGTAGCACATAACTTTACCTTGAATCCTTAACCTGCAAAAATGGTTATTTGCAAGAATGAGCTCGACAGCTCAGCAAAAATCTAACAGCTTGCATGCATCACGTAGCACATAATTATCATGCTTATCTAACATAATGTAAACATCTGGATAAATATAACTTACATGTTGTACGTCTCATATCAAATAGAGATTGAATTCCATAATTCAATCAACATTCTTTACTCAATCAAGGAAGTCATATGTTGACTTTTAACAATTCATACTCACAGTACATGTTAACATGTCATGCTCTTACAGTATAAAATTTAAAGCAATTAATCATCGAGTTCACAAAACAACTAGGAACGAAAGACTTGCCTGGTTCGTAGATTATCATTTACCGTAACCAGCTTATGTTTATCTGCACTTCATGTATCTTACACGATATATATAATCATGTACATGATTTGTTAGCCACATATCAACACTTAGAATTAATTCTACTTAACATTTCAAGATTCCTTCACTTTATTCTCTTTACAATTCCTAAGTTAGGAATTAAGTTCCATTAGGGTTCCTTGTAAACCTTCATTTTATTGCGTCTCGCTTTAATCGACACTTAACCACTGGCTAAGTTTTAAACTTTGTTCTACATTAGATGTGTAATGGTTATAAGTAATTCTTGTTTAGGGTAGCATATGATAACCAAAAAGAAAAGAATTAAAAAAAATAGGAAAAATTTTCCATTTCTACAATTCTCGCCTGGGCGAGAAAATTATAACATGAAACTCTCGCCGGGGCGAGAAATTCCCTAACAAAAACCTCGCCGGGGCGAAGACATCTGATTTCTAGATTCTGCAGTTCGCTAACTGCAGAATTTCAAAGCCAAAAATTCCCAATTCCTTCATTCCAATAGGGCAATTTACGCATACCCACGACTTCATACATAATGTAAAACTAAAACCTAACATGTGTACAGTGATTCTAACAACATAAATTGCTTAAATAACAAATTTTAAAGACCCAAAATCAAAGTTCATGCTAGTTTTTCATATTTGATACAAATTTAACGAATCAAACTCTCACGAATTCGTTTCTCCACCAATTTGAATGACTTAACTTGCAACGTTTTCGTTTCTCAGAAATACTAAACACAATCCATTATCAATTACAGACTTTATACATGAATTAGACTATTAATTTTAGTCTCAAAATTAAACTAAAAATATACATATTACTACAAAACTCAATTTTCTTCTTCTAATTCATGTTTTCATGAATTTGATAACTCCAAAATTAATATATAAACACCAAATAACGGAATTAAGCATGCTTATAAACATATATTACCAATACTTCATCAAATTCTTCAACCAAAAAATCCATTTTAAAGAAAACTCAATGATATGAAATTAACAACTCAAAGCTAGATTATTACCTTTGATTCTTGCTTAGGTTATCTAGATGATGACAAGAATTGCTTGCTAAATCTTCTTCCTTCTCTTGATTTCTCAAGTGCCTTCTCAATTTCACAGAGAATCCTTTTTCTCTCACTTTTCTCTCTTCCTCCCTTCTCTGTGTTCTCTCTTCTCCAGACTTAGGAGAGTAACGTAAAAAAAAAATAAAACCTCTCCTTTAGTCAGTTACAAAAACAAAGGGTCTCTAGGCCATGTTTGGCTAGAACCCAATTAAACCTCCTTTCTTTATTTTAATAGTTTTTTTAATATGATAAACCATGTCACAATTAAATATAATTTTATTTAATAAAATAATTTTGTTTAATAAAATCATCCTTCACTTAATAAATAATTTTATTGAGTAAAATTATCCATCCTCTCATTTAATAAATTACCAATATCTATGCATAATAAAACACGCATCAAAAATATAAAAATATTTATCTTCACCTTACTTAATATTCTTATATAAATAAATTATCACACAATATTCTCATCAAATATTTATTTTATTAAATAATTCATTCCAATTAAAAAATTTATTCTTCTCAATAAATATTTTATCCATTTACGACATTCACAAATCGTAATACACTAGCATGTAACATATTATTTTCTCGTTTTATCAAAACAAATATTAATTCACTATTTTAATTAAGTGAATTATTCACATTATTATGAAAATACAATCCATAAACAATTTCATTACTAACAAGGCATAATAATTAAAATATATTATTTCATAAATATAATTTCAATTTAATAACATTCAGTTTATTATCCTTTTGTAAAAACAATTTCACTTATTATCATCAATGGTTTAATTTACCATTAAACCTCATTTTTCCAATATAAGAATATATGTATTCCTCTTCTATATTCACACAAAATCACATATTTTACAGCATATAACACATATAAAAATATATATATTCGAACCCGACATATCTCATAATAAGAATTTTATTCGCTAAATTCTTATTTAATTCCTGAAAATTCGGGTTGTCACATCCTTCACTCCTTATAAGGATTCCGTTCCTCGGAATCAACGTAAACCTCCCTTACTCAGTTTCCAATAATTCTCTTTAAGGATTCCGTCCTCGGAATGAAACGAAACCTCCCTTACTCAGTTTCCAATAATTCTCTTTCATAACTATTATTGAATAACTTAACGCATTACCTTAGTCTAGGATTTATTTCATTCTCTTCACTTAAACTTGGAACACTTCGAGTGTTATATATTCTTTAACCTTCTAACGCATTCATTGCATATCATACTCATAGTAATCATTTAATATCCTGATTTAGCATCACATAAATATTCAGGATATCACATTCACCCCTTCTTCTAAGAATTTCGTCCTCGAAATTTTGATTTACTAATATTCGTTCCTTGCAGCCATCAAAAATGGACTTATTTAACATTAATCCCTGTTTATATTCATTGAATTATACAACCCAATTCCTTTCTCTAAGGATCTTTCTGGAATTTCATTCCTTTCTTGGATTTATTATAGACTTACCCATTCTTAAGGAATATTTTCCTTTCCACTTCCACTTTTCAAAAGAATAAGAATCTTCCACAATTGTTCAATAATTGGAATAGCAGTATGAATAATTCAGGAATTTAAAAGATTCATTCAAAAAAAACTTTCAATATCATGCTGAGTAGTCGTAAAGACTTGAACCGTGTCCTAGGTTAACAGATATTTCTACTGTAACCTTTAACAGTCAAAAGGACTATGGACCATCTCTTCTCGTACTCCAGGTGATCAGCCCTTCGTACTATGTATTGTGCACATACATATTAACGCTATTGCGTACCCCCATTTCAAAGAATTCTTGAACTTCATAAACATCTTTCAATAGTTGTCTAGCCGAATCAATTAGCATAGACCTTGAACAACAATTCGGACATTAGTCAAAATATTTTTAGCCAACTCGATTGGCATATCTTTTCATAACTTAACAGAAAAAATAAAATTCTTTTATGACGTCGTGATACCATACCGTCTTAATAGTACGTTAAGAATGTCGTCATATTAGGACTTTGTCATACTACATCATACCATAGTGGGCTGACGATCTTTCGATCACATCCAATACTAGGTTCAATTGCATTGATGACTCCATCGTTCAAAAATACATTTTGATAATTTCAAATCATTTTTGTCTAGGCTGAAAATAATTAGCATAGACATACGAATAATAGCTCCTTTTAAAACTTATTAGTTCAAACATTGACCCAATATATTTTCGAGAATCACAAAATTGCGAATATTCAGCACGATGTCAATAAATTTTGAAAATCTAGCATTAGCTAGAAGATCTGGAATATCCATTTTCTCCATTAACTTCAATCTTGACTTCATTACTTCATTACTCAATCCATTCTATCATTCTTCAATATCATCAAATGTTATCTATAGCATAACTTTTCTATACCCAATATAGTTCATTCAAACTTACCACACTTTGATAAGTCCAGGAAACTTACCACAATCATATGGTTTTAGGAACTTATCCTAGTCAGACCAAAATCGTCCATTCGCTGAGGGGTTCCACATACGAATTATGAGTCACGAACTTACCCTAAGTATGAGTTTTAAGAACCGTACCTAATCTTAAATATTCTCTAACTATCAAATATAAATATGAGAAAAGAATCACCTTCTCATCATATGTATATCGATAGTGCGACACCAATATTTCAATGATTATCAATATAGGAAGTTGAGCGGTTGTTAAAACCATGGACAAATCCCGTCCCATACCAGGAATCGTACAACTCAGCCACTAAAATGAGTCCTCAATTGAAATCCCACCTAATTTCATCTTGCTCTTATCTTAACTCTTTGCTTGATACGAATTTCTCGTATTCTATCATCCATAACTCCTCATGAGTTTATCTCGTACTATTTCATAGTACCATCTCTTTATAGCGTCATGCTATTACTATTCAATCATTTAAGATCCTCTGACATTTTACAACTTTAGCATATCACATCGTGATCTCATTCTATCATCAACTCTTCTTACGATTCTTTCTTATCTTATGATCGTCTCAGCCTACGATCTTCTTTATTCTTCTATTTAATCATATTATCTTATGTGTAGACACCCAAATTTTGCGTTTCCTTCTACTAACCGTGACAGGAGGGCGAAATCGTCAATTGAACCAGCTTGCGGGAGCAAAGGAGCGGGCACAAGGGCGAGCGCCCGGTCCCGCCGCAATGATTTGGGCAGCCCAAGTCGACGTGACAGCATGACCGTCCGAGGCAGGCATTTCCGAATGAGGTGGCACGTCTCCCGGAAGTTCCCGGACTGCGGAATACGAGCCTGTCAGCGAAAACCGACGTTGCGGTACGAAAATCGAGGCGTGACACGAAAATCGAGAAAGTCAAGCCCGCCAGCCGCGGATAGATCTGCGGCCAAGTGAGTGCGCCAGCACGAAAACCGGGAAATCAGCACTCAGCAGCTGAGTGCGATGGGAGGCGTGCCAGCTGGCCAGCCGCAGATCTATCTGCGGCCAGCCGCAGATAGATCTGCGGCTGGCTCTGGCCAGCCTATTTAAGGCAGCTTCGGCAGCATACAGGGGGTTCAGCAGTTTTTTGAAGAAGAAGAATTTCTGCAGCAGCAAAAAAATACGGAAATAGAGAGAAAATAGCTAGATTTTGCAACAAAATAAGGAGAGAGAAGAGGAAAAAAAGAGTGGAATTAATTCTTTTGAGTTTGATTGTATCAAATACATCATTTATCCTATTCAAATACACAAGTTCACATCCATTTGAGATCAATTGCAAGGTGAAAATTTCTATTTGTTCTAGCAATTCATGTCCTATTGATTTGGGTAAATTAGATATAATTTTCATGTATCTTATTGAACAATGAATTAGGGATTATTTGCGAGGGTTCCATTGGAACAAAATTCTTCTTAATAACCCGATGATATTCATGTTTTGATTTCTTGTTTGTTGTATAAGAGATGTATTGGTTGTGGTTCCTTTAATTTGCTATTTAGGATGTCGTGATATTGTTAGATTTTGGGCGTTGTTTATTTATTGTATTGTTTGATTTGTGAGTATGTAATAATCGTGGTTGTGAGCCTAGGAAAACGACCCCGTGGTCCAAATCCGATGATGGACATGTCTTGATGTATATAGCGGGTAGGATGTAGCCTCCTTGTAACGTGTAACCGTCGGGCCTTAAAACGACGCCAAAGCGAGAATCGGAATTTAAGGCCCCATATTAGTGGAACTTGTGATTGTAGGCGTTTGGGATTATTTTGATGGCTTACATGCCCATGAATAGCCCCAACGCATTTTAATGCTTGATTTGATTTACGACACGAAATTGATTTCAAAGCTAAATGATAAGATTTTCATAAAATCAATCAAAGTAGGATATTAGAATCACGAGGTTAAAATTTGAGAAACGTTAATGAATGTCGATTCCTATATAACGAGAAAGCTAAAGAAAAAAAATCGTTTTCCAAAACAACACACGAAATGATTTTATAAATAATTGACGTTTTATTAAACCTTTGTGCATAGGGTGAAAGAGATCCTAGAAATTGCCCATCATTTTATGAAAGCAACGTATAGATCTCGATTCCTATTTTGACGAAGGTTTAAAACTCTTGTTTTTTTTTTTTAAAACGACACTTAATGAAAATCCCATAGTTTTGGACAACTAAAATCAAACCTTTCTCATAAAGAATAAAGCTTTCTCGGGTACATCGAAAAGACATTCCGAAGCGTACTCAAATTAAAACACGATTTTCCCTAAAATCCAAATGACTCTTTCATACAAACTCACCATAACATTCACATAGACACACACCCACACACAAGCGCGCGCACACACACATTTCATGAATTAAAGGATAGGAAAGCATCAAGATTGCGGTAACCGTGTTTCACGGAAGTCGAGGGGTGCCTAACACCTTCCCCTCACTTAAGCAAGCCCCCGAACTCTATGAATCTCGATTCGCCAGACCAATTAATTCGGAGTCACACATGAGCCAGCGATTTATAAAAAAACGAAAACTCGGATGAGTTGGTACATCCATTTCAAATATACCAACTGGCGACTCTGGTTAATTGGCTCATCATAAAAACGATCTTTCAAAACCCCGTCGACCTCAATGCCGACCTTTTCCAAACGTCATCTAAACCAAAAGGCTAAAATTGGAAGAGACCAAAAAAAAGAGGAGAAGCGAAAACCCGGCGTCGACAGCTGGCGACTCTGCTGGGGATATTAGAGGGCTTAAGCCGCGTTCAAATCTTGATGCTATTCTATCCTTTAAAAATTCATGAATATGTTTGTGCATGCGATAGTTTGATCTTTTGTGTTTTTGTTGTGTGAATGAGTGTTTTGTCCAATGAATGAATGATTGAATGAAATGACTTTACTTTAAAGAAATCATTTGCATGCGGTGAGGACGATGAATGTGAATGTATGTTGAGAGAGTACCTCCTCCTGAGGCGAACCTGTCGGTTGCTTATTACTGGACTCGATGGGGCTGCTCCCCGGAGATGGCTCAGGAAACGCACCACTCAAATCCGCCTCCAATCGAAAGGGCTCAAACGAGTAGATTGCGAAGATTTGGGAACCTTCATGCCGAAAAGCCCGTGAGAGTAACCCTAGGGTAGGTCAGCCTCTGATAAACCCAACGCAGGAAAAGTCTCTTCATGCCCTTTTACGTTTATGCGTATAAATGTCATAATCCCATTGCAAAATATTCATATATGCTTCCCCTTTATGACAAAAGAAAATACTAACCTCTGTGTTTTGCAGGGAACGACCCGGGAAGCATAATAAATTGTATCTAGCATGCAGTGATCTCACTAAAGGACCGCTAACGTGTTGTTTTGCAGAAAAAGATTAAAAAACCCAAAAAACACACAAAAATTTTACAGCTTTAAGCATGCATCCATGTGTTCATTTCCCCGGGACTAAACTTCGAACCATTTGTCATCTGTAGGATTGCTCCTCAAACCCGTTCGCAGTCTAAGAAAGCCCAGGTCTCTACATCTGAAATGGCTGATCTTCCTAACCATAATTCCATATCTCGGGAGGAGTTTGATGATTTTAAAAGACAGATGATGGAAATGGCCACAATGTTAAGGGAACAGTTCTTAATCAGACAGGATCCGGTAAACCAGGGATCGCATAATACTCCACCACCGGGGGATGATCAGAGTCCTCCTAAAAATGGTACAAACTTGCTTAAAGAGGACCAACCCCGACTCAGGGACGAGCCAGTCATCCCAAAGGCCGTTCCCATACCTAGCAGGACAGTGATTACTATCCCAGAGGAAGGGGACCATGACGACCTTCGGAGAAAAATGAAATACATGGAGGAAACCATCCAATCTCTAAAGGGCATAGGCTCCCTGGGCAGGGTTAATTACTCGGATTTATGTGTTTTCCCCGGGGCCAGATATCCAGAAAAGTTCAAAGTTCCCGAGTTTGAAAAATACAATGGAAAGGGAGACCCCTATACACACTTGAAAATATACATTGGAGAACTCGGGTCTTATGCCGAAGACGAGGGGTTAAGAATGCAACTATTCCAGAAAAGCTTAACAGGGGAGGCAAGAATCTGGTATGCCCGCCTCGACAACGCCCGAATCCACAACTGGGAGGAATTGGCCCATACTTTCTTAACCCAATACAGCTTTCAGGCCCAGATGGCTCTTGACAGGTACCAAATGACAAAGGTTAAAAAACAGCCTAGGGAATCCTTCAGGGAATATGCGCAAAGATGGAGGGGCATGGCCGCACAGGTAACCCCCCCGATGAGCGAATCAGAGATGGTAATGACCTTTGTAGACATTCAGGAGGCACCGTATTATGAGAGGGTCATCTCAGGGATTGGAAGACCTTTTGCGGAAATGATTAAACATGGAGAGATGGTTGACATGGGGTTGAAATCGGGTAAAATCCGGGATCTTACTGCTTTAGAAACTGCTGCCGAGCAAATACAGAATGGAAACTATGGTAGCACTTCCCGGAGAGTCCAAAAGAGGAAGGAAGAGGATGTCTCCCTCATCCTACAAGGGTCGTCCAGTAAAACAGAAAGCCATCTTCCGGTACAGGCACAGAGGGGAGGGCCACCCCGACAGCCCAATTTCTCAGAGCAAAGAGCAGAGGGGCGAAGAAGATATGAGGCCTCGCAAAACCGAGTATTCACCCCGCTCGGGCAGCCGCTTGAACGAGTATTAGCGGTATTAGTAGCCCCAAAAGAAGATTGTTGGTTTGGCACCCCCCCGAGTGACCCAAAGGGTAGAAGGTTTGACCCGAGCAAGCGGTGTGCATACCACTCCAGTTCCCCTGGCCATGATACACAGGATTGCTGGACGTTAAAGCATCGAATCCAAAACCTGATTGACAGTGGAGAGATTGTGGTGGAACAGCCGGATTCCCCGAATGTTAAGGCAAATCCCCTGCCAAGACATGATGGGGGGGGAGTCAATGCGACGGAGGCAAGTGAGGCTGGGGGGCCGCCAAGGTTGAACTATGTGCAGAAAGTTGAGGAGATGATAAATGTGATACATGACCATGGGAGTGCGAGGATAACGCCCATCAAGTTGATAGGGGTAAGTACGAATAACATAGAGGGACCTATCAAGTTGACAGCTCCGAGGCCCATCATTTTTGCTGCAAGGCCACAACTCCCTATCAATAGTCTGAAGAGTGTACCCTGGAATTATGGGGGAATACCAGAGGAAGCGGCCAGTTGTGCTTCCGTGACGACCAAGGGGAACCCCTTATATCTGCCCGGGCGAGTCCTTGAGAGCCAAAAGAGAAAAAATGAAGAGGTTTCCGAGGAAAGGGCCATAGAGTTTTTGAAAAGGATGGATCACCCAGAAATGAGGGGGATCCAGATTTTAAATGAGGAATCAACCCTAACATCAGTCATGGATTTGGTGTTGTCATCCAGCGAGCATTGCAAAACCCTGATGAAGGTTCTGGAGGAGGCATTTGTGCCCAAAGAAATTAGTGAGGAGGGTTTCGGCCGGTTGGTAGGCCACTTATTGGAAACCGATGCAATATCCTTTACAGATGAGGACATTCCCGAAGAGGGAAGGGGGCACCGAAAACCGCTACACATTGCAGTAATCTCCTCAGGATATGTCATGAATGGGGTACTGATCGACGGGGGATCGGCATTGAATATATGTCCTCTCAGTACGCTGAAGAAAATGAACATCAGTCCCAAGCGCCTGCGGGCCAGTCATGTGGTGGTTCGGGCTTTTGACGGATCCCGGAGGGACACCATCGGGGAGATAGAATTGCCAGTGGAGATAGGGCCCTGTACTTTTGATGTATCCTTTCAAGTCCTAGATATTACGGCAAGCTACAACCTGCTGTTAGGGAGGCCGTGGATACACATGGCCGGGGCAGTTCCTTCCACGCTCCACCAACAAATCAAGTTGATCATCGATGGGAATCTGGTAACAATCTCGGCCGAATGTGATGACCCCTCTCCTCCCAGGAGTGGCCTACCAGTAATCAATGTGGATGAGTCAGCGGCGCCTGCCAGCTTTCAAGCACTAGAGATTAGCACTCCCCATTATAGATGCCTGGGAGCTCCAGCTGTGAAACCAAGGGTCTCTCCGGAACTTACCTTTGTGGCAAAGGAAATGATTAAAATGAACTTCCAACCTGGACAGGGACTAGGGAAAAGCAGTCAGGGAATCACCAAGCCCATCCACCTACCACAGCAGATAGGCAAAGCAGGATTGGGATACCATGTGGGCGCAGTACGGGGACACCGTCAGGGTGCGACTCCGATTCGACTAGTTGGCAGTCCAGCGACCAGAGCCGACAATGAGCAGGGGATCAGCGGACCTGTGATTGGGGCAGGGAATGAAGAGTTAACCCCCACACATAGTGAGTCGGCCCGGAGGGAAAGTTTCCTGCAGGAGGTCGCAAAGGAGTTTGAAACCAAATGCTACATCCCCGGACAATCAACAAGCAGTAAGGAGGGGACGAATGTTATCGCGCCACCGGGAGCCCAACAAGTTGTGCCTGTCATCGATTGGGCAGGGCTGATTATTCCTGGAAAAGATATGGAGAAGGATTCAGGCGACGTATCCGTAATCATCGGGGAGGTGTCCGATGTGAGGACCTCTTTCATCCAGCGCATTTCAGCTGACCTGACCATCGACAATTGGACCCAGAAACCCGTGATATCCAAACAGGGGTAAAACTCGACGTCAGGGTGATTGACCCCAGATGATGGGGGAATGAAGAAGTTTATTTTTGTTGTTGTTTTAATTCTGCATCATTATGTCGTTTCTTCTTGTTATTTGAAAATGCGATCATCGTGAAAAAATGATTTATATATGACAAGTATTTTGTTTCATGTCAGGTGTACCAATTTGAGTAATCCTTGCCTAACAAATGGTCTTTCAAATTTGAATGATGATTATGATTTTGACATTGAGCTGGATTTCGATTTAATGGGCATTGAACAAGACGAGACAGATTACGACGACGCACCTGATGAGATCAAAGGATGGGTCGAGGATAAACCCAAACCCAATTTGGACCAAACCATCACTATAGATATCGGAACCCCTGACCATCCAAAAGAACTCAAGATAGGGACAGACCTTAACCCCAGCCAAAAAAAGCAGAAATAATTGAGTTACTAAGCCAATATGAGGATGTCTTTGCCTGGTCGCACGAGGATATGATCGGATTATCCACCGACATTGTGGTGCACCGGTTGCCCATCAAGGAGGGTTTCAGGCCTGTCAAGCAGAAACTAAGAAAGTTGAAACCTGAGTGGAGCTTAAAAGTGAAGGAGGAGATCATCAAACAGTTCAGGGCGGGAATCATTATGGTGTCCACTTACCCGGAATGGCTATCCAATGTGGTCCCAGTGGCTAAACCTGGAGGAAAGGTGAGGGTATGCGTGGACTACAGGGATCTAAACAAGGCCAGTCTCAAGGATAACTTCCCGGTGCCTTTCATACACATCCTGGTAGATAACACAGCCCAGTACGAAATGTATTCTTTTGTGGATTGCTTCGCGGGATATCATCAGATAATGGTGGCGGAGGAAGATCGGGAAAAGACCCGCATTCATCACCCCCTGGGGCACTTTCTGCTATAGACGACTGGCTTTTGGCCTCACAAACGCGGGGGCTACTTATCAGAGAGCCATGATGGCCTTGTTCCACGATATGATGCACAAGGAGATAGAGGTCTACGTGGATGACATTATTGTGAAGTCAAAGGTAGAGTCCGATCACATAACTCATCTCAAAAAGCTATTCGATCGGCTCAGAAAGTATAATCTGAAACTCAATCCAGCCAAATGTGCTTTCGGAGTACAATCGGGCAAGCTCTTGGGTTTCCTGGTTAGTGATCGGGGCATTGAGTTGGACCCAGCAAAGATTAAGGCCATTGTGGATATGCCGGCACCCCACACAGAGAAGGAGATAAGGGGATTCCTGGGGAGAATAAACTTCATCAGCCGTTTTATATCCCACTTGACAACTACATGTGAGCCGATTTTTAAACTGTTAAGAAAAGGGGTGTCCCAAGAATGGAATGAGCAATGTCAAAAGGCGTTTCAGACCATTAAAAAGCAATTGACTGAGGCACCAGTGCTGGTACCCCCGAAGGATGGGATCCCTCTGTTTATGTACATATCGGTCAATGCCATTGCGATGGGATGCATGCTGGGACAGAAAAATGAGGCGGGTAAGGAGCAGGCCATCTATTACCTCAGCAAAAGATTTAGCCAATGTGAGCAGAATTACACTCCCATCGAGAAAACTTGTTGTGCTCTGGCCTGGGCGGCAGGGAGATTACAGCACTACCTCCATGGGCATACAACGTACCTGATATCAAGAATGGATCCCCTGAAATATATTTTCGAAAGGCCCATGCTGAATTGTCGACTATCAAGATGGCAGTTAATTTTACAACAGTTTGACATGGTGTACGTGACCCAGAAGGCCATGAAAGGGCAGGGAATTGCAGATCAGTTGGCAGAAGCCCCGGCAGGAGGGACGGAGCCTTTAGAAACTCCTCTTCCGGTGCGAGGAGGATATATTTTGGGTATCGCACGAAAAATGTGATGACGAGGGACAATTCTGGAAGCTGTATTTTGATGGTGCCATGAATGCCGAGGGGGCAGGAGCCGGAGCGGTCCTAGTCTCTATCACCGGAGAACAATATCCCGTGGCCACCAAGCTTCGTTTCAGCAATTCGAACAACACCGCTGAATACGAGGGGTGTATCTTGGGACTCCGATTGGCCCGTGACATGGGAGTAAAAAGACTAGCGGTGTTCGGGGATTCAGAATTGGTAATCAGACAAGCAATTGGGGTATACAACACTAAGGAGCTTCGGTTACTTCCATACCATCGTTGTGTCACCCAGCTTATGCAAGAGTTCGAAGATATCGCCTTCCGCCATATTCCTCGGGGACGAAATGATTTTGCCGATGCATTGGCGACTTTGGCTTCCTTAATCCACGTGATCAAGGGTAGGGACAGTCCACAGATTGAGATCACCGTACAGAATGCCCCGGCATATGAGGAAAATGTGGCAGTGTTATCAAACGAGGTGGTGTTGACGAGGCGGCCCTGGTATCACGACATAAGGGAATATCTGCGAGACAGATCCCTTCCCGATCAGGCAAATCGGACTGAAAGGATGAGAATTCAAAAGATGGCGATGAAGTTTTACCTGAGTGGCGATTCACTTTACAAAAGGGATGCTGGGTTGGGACTGTTGCAGTGCGTAGATGAAACACAGGCCCGAAAGATTAATGAATGAAATACATGGTGGAGTGTGTGGGCCCCATATGAGTGGACCGATGCTTGCCAAAAAGATTTTGAGGACAGGGCATTATTGGTTGACGCTGAGGGCCGATTGCGATGATCATGTCAAACGGTGTTATCAATGCCAGGCGCACGGTAATGTGATCCATACACCTCCCAATGAACTGCACTGTATGACCTCCCCATGGCCATTTTCAATGTGGGGAATGGATGTAATCGGACCAATAGAGCCCAAAGCGAGCAACGGGCACCGGTTCATTTTCGTCATGATCGATTATTTCACCAAATGGGTAGAGGCAGCTTCTTTCCCTAAAGTAACTCAGGAGGTCATCGTCAGCTTCATCAGGAATAATGTCATTTGCCGATATGGGCAACCTGAGGTTGTGGTCTCTGACAATGCCAAGAATTTAAACAATGCCCTCATGAAGGGACTGTGTGACCAGTTCAAGATTAAGCATCTCAATTCCGTCATTTACCGTCCCAAAATGAATGGGGCAGTGGAGGCGGCCAATAAAAACATCAAGAAGATCATGGCGAAAATGTCTGCTAATCATCGGGGATGGCCGGATCTGTTACCCCTCACCCTGCTGGCATACCGAACATCCACGCGTACTTCTACGGGAGCAACCCCTTACGCCTTGGTATATGGAATGGAGGCTGTCCTGCCAGTTGAAGTTGAGATGGCGTCCCTCAGAATAGTGATCGACGCTCAGATAAGCGAAGAGGATTGGATGCAAAGTCGATATGACCAATTGGCCTTGATTGATGAAAGGAGAGTGGCTGCCGTTTGGCATGGTCAGCTATATCAACAGAGGATCTCTCGATCGTACGATAAAAGGATCAGACCTCGGAAATTCAAGGAGAATGACCTGGTGCTAAAGAGAATCATGTCTTGTCAAGACGAAGCCAAAGGGAAGTTTGCCCCGAACTGGGAAGGGCCATTTGTGATCAAGAAAATACTATCCGGAGGAGCCCTCATATTGCAAGAAATGGATGGTGAGGTATTTCCACAACCCCTCAATGCTGACTCGGTGAAGCGGTTCTACGCTTAAATCATCCTTTCTGTTTTTCCTTCGAGAGCGAACTACGTAGGACCTGATCTCCCAACTTGTGGGGGTACGTAGGCAGCCGTCATGGCGCGGTCCGATCCTTTAAAAAAATAATCCTTTCCCTAACCAAAACCAATTTTCGATAGCCAGATAAAACCTTCCTACACCCTCAAAACCTTCCCGAAACCAACTGCCTAACCAGTTTCATCCCAGAATACATACCCTGATCCAACCCAAACAGTTATCCCAAATCTGAGATTCAATCCGACGAAATCAAAAGGTGTGCGGCAATATCTGTCAAATCTCCATCAAGTCTTGAGGAAAGAAAGAAGGCGAAATGTCAAAATCATGGTCAGTTGGATAAAATGATGATCCAATGGAGGGCAATGATACGACAAAAGGGGAAAATGACTAAATTTAAATGCATGTCTATATATATAAGTCGTTTTATTACAAGATTTCTCTTTCAATAACTGATGAAACCAACATAGTCTATGCAGGAAATAAAATAATCTACAAATCTGAAACTAGCCGAAGCAGGATGGACAGGGTGGTGGATAGATCTGAAGCATCAGCATCTCCTGCAATCTGCTCCCCCATCATATCAATACGATCCAGCAAAGCAGTAGCTCGGCTGACAGTCCCAAAATGAGCATCTACCACTGCCCTGGTCTGAAATACAATGGCCTCTCTGTCAGCAATGGCAGCATCTCTAGCCCGAATGGCCTCATCTCTCTCGGCAAGGGCGGCATCCCTCTCGGCTTCAGTAGTAATCAGGGCCAGGCGGAGTCGGGAATCCCCAGCGACCCGACTCGGGGCAGAATCGGCTGAGATGGAATGGTCTGTGGTGTCTTCTGTGAAAATCACTCCAGAGTCATCAAAGGGCCCAATAGCTCAGAAGACCATCCACAAAGCCCGCTGGCACCTGAAAGGTCAGTAAGGACCAAGAATGTCCCAAAAGACCATCTGCGATAATCCTGTCTGTCGGCAGTAAACTGTCCAACCAGCGGAAGAGGCTGCCGACCAACCCTGTGGAAGGAATGGAATCCAAACGAGTCACGACATCCGAGGACGACATCTGAAAAAATAGTATCAAAAAGACTGTACAGGGGTCATTCTCTATCCATAAATAAAAGCATGCATCATACAGTTAATAATAAAGCAGGTGAATTCCATAGAGATGAAAAAGAACTGTGCGTAAATAAATAAATGAGTTCAGTACATAGTGCATAAATGAAAAAGAAATCTAAGCAGGTGCCGATACAAAAGGCCCTATCCTATCCTGGTCTAAATAAAGTCAGTATCGTCTATGAAAGCAGGATCCTCGAACTGATCCCCTGGAGTCGTCGAGCTCGGAGGACCAAAGTTCATATCAGGGATGTAGGGATGCGCTGTGGCATCAGATGAACTCGGGCCTGCATCATAACCTGCAACCGTCAGGATCGTAGGTGTAAGCCTCCTCCGGGGCCCGGCCCAACCCCCGAATAAACAGCGACAACTGATCTACCTGACGGGTCAATGAGGCGATCTGCTCAGCATGGGTAGGGGTCCGAACACAGGCAGCCCAATCGGTCATCGTCACCGAGCCTGGGACCATATCTCCAAGAAAGAAAGTGGCCCGAGTCTGAGGACCGATGGTACGGGGCACCCACCATGTACGGAATGCATCACTCGTAGTGGGACCCGTGGAAAGCATCCGACCATCCTCCCCGGCAAGCATGATCTCTGAAGGCTGAGAATCCAGCGGCCAGAAAGTAGTGAAAGAAAGGGAGTGCGGGATGCGGATCTCTCCAGTGACGCATCTGAATGCGCGCTCTCCCAGATACATCACCCAGCCTCCAACACTCTGCAAAGTGAGGCGACGGGTGGAAAGCTCGAACTCTGGGCCGGAAGGATGCCCGTCAGCAAACCCCACAGTCAGATGATCGGAGAGGTAGGGAATCCAGGCGACGTCGGCAGCCGTGATCAACTCCAGCTGAATACGACAATGTGCAAAGCTGCCCGACACGGGGACCTCCTCCAGAGTACTGTGATGCCATCGCCGACCCCGAGGATAAGTGTCCGGGCCCAGAGTAGTGATAGGCCTCAGACATGGCAGCCGCTCGTAAGCCCAGAACTGTGAATAGAAACAAGACAGGGCATGAGTCACTATCAAATACAGAAAAGAGATGAAAGGAAAAGAAATACAGTAAGAGAGAGGAGGAGGGGACTCACCAACAGAAAATGGTAGAAGCCGAGCCAGGCATCAGTCTGTCCCTCTGAGCGTAGACGCATGCCGTGGAGGAAATAGGCAAAGGTGAATGACCCCCAGTCATAATCACCGATGCGGTCCACATCTCTGACCGCTCCTACGACGCTGAAATGAATGGTGGAGGAGTTGTTCCCCAGAAAACAACCCCTCATGATGGTCAGGAACAGGCGTCGTAGCAGAATGTCCCTGGTGCCCTGATCTGCTGGAATAGGCAGCGCATAGAGACCCCCGACTGCATCGACTGCCAAGGCACCAGATCGGATACTGCGGGCCTTAAAGACCCGGTCCTCAGCAGCGAAGCCCAGCAAAGCTCGAACCTCCACAGGAGTGATATCAAGATCCAAGGGGACGCGGGACCCGGTAAACTCAATGCCAGTAATGTACCTCCAGTCCCATGGGGTCAACACGACCTCGCAGTCGAGGAGATGAAGAGACTGCGTCTGGTGGAACCATCGCTCGGATAAAGCCCTCATGTAACCCCAGGGGCACTGGCGGGGGATGATAGTGAAGAAATGTCGGAAGCCCCAAGAGTCCACCATCGCCCGATAATCACTGTGCAGGGCCGCGTAAAGGGAATAGATGTTGAACCAGTTACCCCTCGGCTGGGTAAACTCGGGTACCTGGGGCAATCACCAAGGGGTCAATCCGGATAAAAGGAGAATGGAGAAATTGAGAATGAAATCAGAATAGAGCTGAAATATACCTCGTTAGCCACGAGAGATGCCGAGGGGTGACGACTGAGATCCCGACCCAAAAGATCGGGTATCTGCACAGAGGCGCCAGAAGGAGCCTGATGAGTAGATGGAGCCGGAGTGCTGGAGGATGGCCCCTCTGCCGCGACCTCCGGAGGAACAGCCTCCTCAACGTCCGGAGGACCAGGACGAATAACAGCCTCCGTCAAACGACGAGCCTGACGGGTCCGAGGAGGAACAGGAGTGGGTGCAGCCCTACGACGGCGAACACCCGAAGTCCGAGAGGCGGAGGAGCTACTGGGCGCATCACGATCCATAGCTGGAATAGAACGGGCGAGAAAGAAGGTAAGTTTCCTTTTAAAATTTTGTAATGAACATTTCTAAATTTCTAGCCTCATCATATGATTAATGCAACATGATGCATGCTTAAAAAAAAAAAAAAAATAAAAAAAAAAAAAAAAAAAAAAAAAAAATAAAAAAAAAAAAAAAAAAAAAAAAAAAACAAAAAAAAAAAAAAAAAATCGGCAGAGTTCCGTTTGTAAATTGAACATCCCAGGCATAAGCCAAACATGTTTTCCATCAATCAAAGCCTCAAACAGATTTGAATTGCATTCATATATGTAATTGCAGCATGTAATGCATGATTTTATTGCAGAAAAGGAATAACAATATGTGGGACCGCCTCATGAACATAAATAGGACTCACATAGTTGATACATAGCATGTATATATGATGGTACATTACATAGCATTGTAAAGCATACATTTTATCTCTAAACATGCAAATAGTCAAATGTATAGCAAAACATTGACGAAATTGAAAAGTGACCGGTCAAAGTGTTACCTGTAGCGTGTAGATCAATCCTACCGGAACAGTTTTTGCAGGAAAGTTGAAAAAAATCGACAAAAAGCCCTTGCGAACAAGAAAAATCGAGAGAATCTCTTTGAATCACAAGTTGAAAGTGACAGATCTGGAGGAGCCGCGTTGGATTTAAGGCCCGATCATGGCCGCAGATGTATCTGCGGCTGGCCGCAGATCCATCTGCGGCTGGCCGCAGATCCATCTGCGGCTGGCCCTGGTGGGTCCCACCTTGCTCCCTTGCAACCATTTGACGTGTTGAAGTGAAAAGTTTACGAGATGGGTGACCGGCGACGATACCCGGCCCCGACATGACGATCGACCGGCGACGATAACCGGCGATCACGAGATGGATGACCGGCGACGATAACCGGCTCCGACAAGACAACCGACCGGCGACGATAACCGGAGGTTACGAGATGGGTGACCGGCGACGATACCCGGCCCCGACGTGACGATCGACCGGCGACGATAACCGGCGATCACGAGATGGATGACCGGCGACGATAACCGGCTCCGACAAGACAACCGACCGGCGACGATAACCGGAGGTTACGAGATGGGTGACCGGCGACGATACCCGGCCCCGACATGACGATCGACCGGCGACGATAACCGGCGATCACGAGATGGATGACCGGCGACGATAACCGGCTCCGACAAGATAACCGACCGGCGACGATAACCGGAGGTTACGAGATGGGTGTGCGGCGACGATACCCGGCCCCGACATGACGATCGACCGGCGACGATAACCGGCGATCACGAGATGGATGACCGGCGACGATAACCGGCTCCGACAAGATAACCGACCGGCGACGATAACCGGGGGTTACGAGATGGGTGACCGGCGACGATACCCGGCCCCGACATGACGATCGACCGGCGACGATAACCGGCGATCACGAGATGGATGACCGGCGACGATAACCGGCTCCGACAAGATAACCGACCGGCGACGATAACCGGAGGTTACGAGATGGGTGACCGGCGACGATACCCGGCCCCGACATGACGATCGACCGGCGACGATAACCGGCGATCACGAGATGGATGACCGGCGACGATAACCGGCTCCGACAAGATAATCGACCGGCGACGATAACCGGGGGTTACGCGATGGGTGACCGGCGACGATACCCGGCCCCGACATGACGATCGACCGGCGACGATAACCGGCGATCACGAGAAGGATGACCGGCGACGATAACCGGCTCCGACAAGATAACCAACCGGCGACGATAACCGGGGGTTACGCGATGGGTGACCGGCGACGATACCCGGCCCCGAACGAGACGATAGATTGAGAGAGTGAACCCTACGACTAACAAACACGGTCAAGGGGTTGATACATTGACACTCTTACGAATGTCTTGCATGCATTGCATCTTATGTTGCATCATAAGCTATATGTGTGTTGCATCATGTATGTACTGTCATTCTTATGCACTGTCATTCATACATCGAGTGTCTACTCTTTATCCTGTTCATTTCATTTATCATTTCATAAACATGATAAAGAGGGGCAGCTGTAGACACCCAAATTTTGCGTTTCCTTCTACTAACCGTGACAGGAGGGCGAAATCGTCAATTGAACCAGCTTGCGGGAGCAAAGGAGCGGGCACAAGGGCGAGCGCCCGGTCCCGCCGCAATGATTTGGGCAGCCCAAGTCGACGTGACAGCATGACCGTCCGAGGCAGGCATTTCCGAATGAGGTGGCACGTCTCCCGGAAGTTCCCGGACTGCGGAATACGAGCCTGTCAGCGAAAACCGACGTTGCGGTACGAAAATCGAGGCGTGACACGAAAATCGAGAAAGTCAAGCCCGCCAGCCGCGGATAGATCTGCGGCCAAGTGAGTGCGCCAGCACGAAAACCGGGAAATCAGCACTCAGCAGCTGAGTGCGATGGGAGGCGTGCCAGCTGGCCAGCCGCAGATCTATCTGCGGCCAGCCGCAGATAGATCTGCGGCTGGCTCTGGCCAGCCTATTTAAGCCAGCTTCGGCAGCATACAGGAGTTTCAGCAGTTTTTGAAGAAGAAGAATTTCTGCAGCAGCAAAAAAATACGGAAATAGAGAGAAAATAGCTAGATTTTGCAACAAAATAAGGAGAGAGAAGAGGAAAAAAAGAGTGGAATTAATTCTTTTGAGTTTGATTGTATCAAATACATCATTTATCCTATTCAAATACACAAGTTCACATCCATTTGAGATCAATTGCAAGGTGAAAATTTCTATTTGTTCTAGCAATTCATGTCCTATTGATTTGGGTAAATTAGATATAATTTTCATGTATCTTATTGAACAATGAATTAGGGATTATTTGCGAGGGTTCCATTGGAACAAAATTCTTCTTAATAACCCGATGATATTCATGTTTTGATTTCTTGTTTGTTGTATAAGAGATGTATTGGTTGTGGTTCCTTTAATTTGCTATTTAGGATGTCGTGATATTGTTAGAATTTCCGCGTTGGTTATTTATTGTAATGTTTGATTTGTGAGTATGTAATAATCGTGGTTGTGAGCCTAGGAAAACGACCCCGTGGTCCAAATCCGATGATGGACATGTCTTGATGTATATAGCGGGTAGGATGTAGCCTCCTTGTAACGTGTAACCGTCGGGCCTTAAAACGACGCCAAAGCGAGAATCGGATTTAAGGCCCCATATTAGTGGAACTTGTGATTGTAGGCGTTTGGGATTATTTTGATGGCTTACATGCCCATGAATAGCCCCAACGCATTTTAATGCTTGATTTGATTTACGACACGAAATTGATTTCAAAGCTAAATGATAAGATTTTCATAAAATCAATCAAAGTAGGATATTAGAATCACGAGGTTAAAATTTGAGAAACGTTAATGAATGTCGATTCCTATATAACGAGAAAGCTAAAGAAAAAAAATCGTTTTCCAAAACAACACACGAAATGATTTTATAAATAATTGACGTTTTATTAAACCTTTGTGCATAGGGTGAAAGAGATCCTAGAAATTGCCCATCATTTTATGAAAGCAACGTATAGATCTCGATTCCTATTTTGACGAAGGTTTAAAACTCTTGTTTTTTTTGTTAAAACGACACTTAATGAAAATCCCATAGTTTTGGACAACTAAAATCAAACCTTTCTCATAAAGAATAAAGCTTTCTCGGGTACATCGAAAAGACATTCCGAAGCGTACTCAAATTAAAACACGATTTTCCCTAAAATCCAAATGACTCTTTCATACAAACTCACCATAACATTCACATAGACACACACCCACACACAAGCGCGCGCACACACACATTTCATGAATTAAAGGATAGGAAAGCATCAAGATTGCGGTAACCGTGTTTCACGGAAGTCGAGGGGTGCCTAACACCTTCCCCTCACTTAAGCAAGCCCCCGAACTCTATGAATCTCGATTCGCAGACCAATTAATTCGGAGTCACACATGAGCCAGCGATTTATAAAAAACGAAAACTCGGATGAGTTGGTACATCCATTTCAAATATACCAACTGGCGACTCTGGTTAATTGGCTCATCATAAAAACGATCTTTCAAAACCCCGTCGACCTCAATGCCGACCTTTTCCAAACGTCATCTAAACCAAAAGGCTAAAATTGGAAGAGACCAAAAAGAGGAGAAGCGAAAACCCGGCGTCGACATAATTAATAGCAATTTTTTAAATAGGTTATAATTTTTAATTTCTTGATTAAAATAAATTTATATCAATTTTAAAATTTTAATATTTAATTATTAAAAATTAATAACAATTTTATATTTTAGACAGAACGAGTATACATTTCTACTTACCAGTACAATACTAAAATATGGTGGAGTATTTTACAAATCAATTTCTATTAACATATTGTTTTCTTAAGATTCTCCTTTATGAATAATGTTTGAGGTATTAAACTTTAGGCCTTAAATAAATTTTAAATGATATTGTATTTATTATGTTAATGATATTTTACAATAAAATCAACTATAAAACAAGTACCTAATTAAAATATAATAATAAAGCATTATTTTAATTATTTTTTTGAACTAAAATTTTAAGACCGGTAATATTATTCTTCATTTATAAGTATAGGGCCCACCTACAAACAAAGAAGGAAAAACTTTGACCGAACTTTGTCAAAATACCAATCAAGTCTCCAATAAATCATCTGACACCCTTAGTACGAACTGGCATCCAATCTCTTTGATTACTATTTTTGGTGAGATTATTGTCCAGATTCTAGACTCTACACTGATTTGCCATGATTCATTTGCTTGCAGTTCCTCTAGTTTATTATTTTATTTTATTTTATTTATTTATTTATTTTTTTACTTAACAATTTTATTATATATCACGATAATTTTTTGTCAATTATAAATATTAACATAATTTTATCATAAATTTGTCAAAATATAAATTATTTTTCATAAAAACAAATGATGCTTATGAGGAAGAAATGATATTTATCATGAAAGAAAATGGTGTTTATCAAAAAAAAAAATTTAAATATCAAGGATCTATTTTCTTTCTCATTTGCTCTTAAAATAATACATCTTATCCTCGTTCTATATATAGGGTCTCATTTACAAAATTTATAAATATTATGAATATGATAAGTTTTTAATACCTTGGAATGTATGCCATTTTATAGGTTAATAACACTTTAGTCTTTCCAAATTCTACTCGTGTTATAATTGAGCCATTAATGTACCAATCATCTCGATTTCGATCCCAAATACTATTAAGTACGCACAATGGACCCAAACTAATCATCCGATAGGTGATTTTACCTAAAAATGGACGTGGCACAACTCTTTCGGATAAAAATTAGGCCGAAATATCGAATTTGGGTACGTATCGATAACTTAATAGTACTCAGCGGTCTATATCGGAAGGATTCATATTTTATTGGCTCAATTATATAATGGGTGAAATTTCAAGGGACTAAAGTACTATTAGCCATATTTTAGGAAAATAATATTTTCACCTGTATTTTTAATATTTTCACATGTGTTCCTCTCACATGAAGGTGGAACCCATTTCATCATCATGTTCCACCATCAGGTGAGGAGATCATTTGAAGATATCAAAATACATGTAAAAATAGTGTTCCCATTATTTATACTACTACCAATAAAATGACTATTCTTTTATGAAATAAAAAATTAATAAATGGCACTTTATTTGTGAAACACATGAAATAAGTTGTTAGTTTAATTGTAGTGACATGATAATGAAATTATGATAATAAACTTAAGGACATTCTGTCATTTGTACTACTATTAGTAAAAAAAAGTGTTAGTACATACATTTATATTACCTTATTTTTATTTAGACTAAACTATATTTGTAACAAGTAAGTTTTGTAAAATCCTTAGAATAATCTATGTAAAAGGACTTAGTTAGGGATCTAACTTGTTAGGTAGATTCATAATCATAGAATAGCCTTGTAAGTTCGTATTGTTGAAGACTAGCTGAAGATCTATGATATTTCGTTAAGCAAAAGCTGAAAAGCCCTAAGATCGCAGAGTAAAAGAGAAGTATGCGCAGTTAAGAGAACTCTAAGATCGTTTAGCAGAAGACTAAACTTAAAGTTATATCGCAGAAACCACTGAAGGAACGTAAAGCTAGTATCATTTAATACAAACGATTCAAGTACTAACTTTACGATTAGGCATAAAAGCATATTTGAACAAATTTGTAGAGCACAACAGTCTAACAAGCAGTGACATGTCAATTGCTAAGGTCATGCGACCTTGACTCACATACCAAGGTTAATCTTATCCATTATGAGTCAGCGATGGAGATGAAAGAGACAAGTCAGCTTTTTCAGCAACTAGTTGCACAAGGATAAGGACAAGAATACGCATCTGCTACTCACTAAATGTAGTACAATTGAAAGCCACAACTTGTGGTCCAGCAGACAAAATTTGAAGTCAAAAGAATTATTCATTGACAAGTGTCCCTAGTAATTTGGAGCAACAGTAACAATCAAACATACAAATTCCTAAGCGCAACTATAAAAGGATTACTATAACAACACTTGAAAACTACTGAAGATTTGAATTCTTATGCTCTAAAGATCAAGTTTCCAGCTCCACTCTACGATCTTGAGAAACAAATTTCTGTTACTAAGTTTCATTATAGAGATTTGTTTGCATTCTTAGTAGCACCTCACACAAACATCATTCTTGATTTTGTACAAATCTTAATGATTTTAGCTAACCAAGTCTTTCTGATGTTAAGGATTCAGTGTTATAATAGTTCTTAGTGAACTATGATTTTTGTAGTCTCACCCAATCCTTAATGGATCATCTCTACTCTCAGAGTAGAAGAGAGAACTAAGAGACTTTTGTACTTCGAATATCTTCAAATTCATGTGTCTTTTACTTACTACTTTACATGCAACAATTTGCTTTCTAGTACTTTACGTTTTTGTAGTTTAACTTCACGATTACACTAAATTCATAATCAAACATTTTAATTTAATCTCTAATGGGGTTTTTGTTAGGTTTGTATATAATGCAAGCATGCAATCAAATTACATAAATAGAGCGGAAGCGTGATAAAACGGTTTTTTAAAATTTTTCATGCAAACCATCTCCATGATCTTTCCTTGTGTTCAACTATCAATTAACGAAAGAGATAGAGATAGAGAATTATACCCTCGTGAATCAAAGCTTAGTCGGGTACAAGTTCACCTCCAATTCCTTCACGTTCTCCTTGAATTCCACCGATTAAATTCCTTCGCTTGATTAACATTAGCAACCCAAGTGTTTGGCCTCTAGAGGTGATCCACCAAGGAAAAATAGTTGTTCAAGAAGATGGGTGTTGGCAAAACCCTAATTTCTATCTCTATAAAAATTACAAGTACTCTCCACAATCTAATGCAAGATTTTGTAACTCTAATCTATGATAAAACTTCTCTTATTTATAGATGTAGAAAAACCCTTCCCTAAACTATTTAGGATTAGGGTTTCTATTATAATTAAACTCCTTTAATTAATTATGCTCCTAATCCAATTAGGAATTCATGAGAGAGAACTTCTATTAATTAATTCTCAATCCCTATTAGGAATTAAATAATAATAATAGTAATAATAATAATAATAATAATAATAATAATAATAAGACTCCTCTTATTAATTTATATTTAATATTTTTAAAATATTAAATAATAAATATTAAGCTATTTAATTTATTCTATCTCCATAGACTAAATTAAATATACTTAACTTATTATTACAATTATGTCATTTACTTCTTAAATAAATATTTTTCTTTTGCGGTGTGACCCTTTAGGTTCTCTATATTAAATCGGTAGTGAATAAATCAATTGGAACAATTCTAATTATATTTAAATAAATAAATTAAACTATTTAATTTATTTAAATAAATAATATTTATTCTACAATAAGGGTAAGCCCCCTTAGCGATCAACGACTTTTCAGATAATATAAATTTCAACATTAATCACAAAAGAACCTTTCAGTGCATAGTTACCGTACAATTCAATTCTTCTACATACAATGTCCCAATTAAATATAAGACATGGATTTACTATCAAGTCTTTTATTTAATTATATGTATTTCGATTCCCAAATACACAACTCTAAATAATACAAATTAGAAACTCTTTCTAATTTCATTCTGCCTTGGCCAAGGACTACTGAGTTGTCATTTATCGAATCACATAGGATATTCACATCTTTTACTAGAAGTGGTAGATTCTTTGTTGATCATTCACCTATCTCCATGTGCAACTTATTATACCCAATCATACCCTTTGATATACCCTAAAGGTTTTAAGGGACATGTCAAAGTATAACTCATCATACACAAGATACTATGATGATCTCAAGTCCAAGGATCACTTGTACTACTATCACTAGAGGAATTCCTATTGACAGGCGAGTAAAACTCCATTAGGTATTCCTTAGCGAGTCACATTCAGTGAACTTATTCTCTAATAAGCACCTACATACTTGCTTTAGTGTCTCCACACAAATGATTATGAGATCAACCATCCTCTTCCAAAGAGCAAGCAACGTATGTACTAATCTATCCGGATTCACTAATCCCCTTTTTAGTAATCCATCGATTAGGAACGATTTTAGTTTGTGAGCTATCTAGAATTTAGATCTCATTAGCATGATCACCATCATGATTATAAAAGCATTGCTCAAAACTATGGGTTTATTACATTTAATATGACAGCACTATGTAGATAATGTAAAATGTCTTTTAAGAAAATTAATTCTTTTATTAATAAATGAATATGATTACAAAGTATATGCTACATCATATCAAATATGATTAGCTTGTGTGCATATTACTTTCAGTTTTCTAACTTATTCCATTATGCATAAACTAATTAATTAACGTACTTGATTATTTGGTAACTTAACTTAAAAAGAAAATTTAGAAGAATATATTCAATCCCCCCTTTCTAGATCTCTTTTGTACTTTTAGACCTAACAAAGAGAACTCATTTTATGTAAAATAAAATAAAATTAGACACATGAAATATTTTTGTGGAACAGAGGAAGTAATTTGTAAAAATTGTTTTGTCAAAATTTTCTAGTTTAAGAATGATAACTTGAATGGTATGTTGGGAATTTGATTTTCAGATAGTTTAAATAGGAAAATTCATTTTAACATTTCTATGAAAATAAATTGTACTTGTATAGAAAAAAGTTCCAATTGTGTAACATTTGTACAATTCATTTTTGTAGTTTTGTGTTATTTGAATGCAACTCATATTGTTTACAGAGGCTCATATATCTTAATAGATAGGGTAATTTTTCTACTGTGTTTACATTCCCATAATGGTAGTTTTTTTTTTGGATCAAAATTCAAATAATGATTCAGAGTACATGGAGCCATCTCCTTATTTTTCTATTAAAAAAATATGGCGAACTTGCATGAGGAAGCACTTTCTTTGCTTCTTTGCCCCATTGAGTAAATACTAGGCTAGCTTCCATAAATATAAGGAAATCCCTATCATTGGGATTTTCTTATTGGTCCAGGTCATTTTGGGGCAAGCGAATCCTTTATGATGATGAGGACGAACTTCAAGAGAATGATTCAAAGTTCTTGCAGAGTGTAATCATGCAATTCCAATATAGATATTCCAAAGAAGAAGACCTTTTTCGAATAAACCAATTCATTTGTGCAACAGAAAGACTGCTTCCTTTAAAACCTCGCTCCGAACCTTGCCTTGCTAACGACATTGAGCTTTTGGTAGCCTTTCTTCTAACAACATAAATATCTCATTAGTTAGAACAAATCATTCTATTAAAAAAATTAAAAATATACTCCCTCCGTTCTAAATTATAAGATCATATCTAAAATATTTAATCTAAAGATATCGTTCTCTCTTTTAAATTACTTGGAATCAAAATTCTTAAGTTGAAAGTTAGGCACAATCTAGTTGGTTGTAACGGAAAAATAAATTTTAATTTAAATAGGGTAAAATAATATGACCCTTATACATACATGGCAAGAGAGAGAATGTTTTACAAATAGTTTATGTAACTTGGCCAAAATTTTAAGTATTTGGCTCTTCTCCTTCATTTTCTTAATTGTGTATTATATGTATTATATAGTCTTCCTAATTGTGTATTATATGTGTAGACACCTAAATTTTATCTTGACTCAAAACATTTTGTGTGAAAACCTGAAAAAGAAAAGAAAGTTTAGTTGGGGGGGGGGGTGAGCATGTTCTAAGAGTGATATGTATGGAATAATTACTTTGAAAGACGAAAATATAATTTGTTAGTACTTACAATTTGTGTTTAGTTCTATTTTATTTGATGATAATTCTACATTAATGTACATTTGTAAGAAAATAGATTTTGTAAAGTCTTTATGGAAAGAATCTTATGTAAAAGGACTTAGTTTAGGGATCAAACTTGTTAAGTTAATCCAACTCGTAGAGTTAACCATCTGTAATAGCTATGTTGTTCTTGACAAGAAGACGATCGTAGAGTTAGCGGCAATATTACTCTAAGATCGTAGAGTAGACTAAAGACATGAAAGTAGTATGCACACAAGCCAATCATATTTGATATGATGTAGCATATACTTTGTAATCTTATTCGGTTATTAAAGGCATTTTATATTATCTACATGGTGCTGTTATATTAAATGTGATAAACCCATAGTTTTGAGCAATGCTTTTAGAATCATGATGGGGATCATGCTAATGAGATCTAAATTCTAGATAGCTCACAAACTAAAATCGTTCCTAATCGATGGATTACTAAAAAGGGGATTAGTGAATCCGGATAGATTAGTACATACGTTGCTTGCTCTTTGGAAGAGGATGGTTGATCTCATAATCATTTGTGTGGAGACACTAAAGCAAGTATGTAAGTGCTTATTAGAGAATAAGTTCACTGAATGTGACTCGCTAAGGAATACCTAATGGAGTTTTACTCGCCTGTCAATAGGAATTCCTCTAGTGATAGTAGTACAAGTGATCCTTGGACTTGAGATCATCATAGTATCTTGTGTGTGATGAGTTATACTTTGACATGTCCCTTAAGACCTTTACGGTATATCAAAGGGTATGATTGGGTATAATAAGTTATACATGGAGATAGGTGAATGATCAACAAAAAATCTACCACTTCTAGTAAAATGAGTGAATGTCCTATGTGATTCGATAAATGACGACTCAGAAGTCTTTGGCCAAAGCAGAATGAAATTAGAAAGGACTTTCTAATTTGCATTATCAGAGTTGTGCATTTGAGAATTGAAATACATATAATTAAATAAAATAAGACTTGACAATAATTCCATGTCTTATATTTAATTGGGACATTGTATGGTAGAAGGATTGAATTGTACGATAACTATTCACTGAAAGGTTCTTTTGTGATTAATGTTGAAATCTATATTATCTGAGAAGTCGTTGATCGCTAAGGGGGCTTACCCTTATTGTAAAATAAATATTATTTATTTAAATGAATTAAATAGTTTAATTTATTTATTTAAATAAAATTAGAATTGTTCTAATTAATTTATTCACAACCGGTTTAATATGGAGAACCTAAAGGGTCACACCGTAAAAGGAAAATATTTATTTAAGAAGTAAATAGCATAATCGTAATAATAAGTTAAGTGTATTTAATTTAATCTATGGAGATAGAATAAATTAAATAGCTTAATATTTATTATTTAATATTTTGGAAATATTAAATATAAATTAATAAGAGGAGTCTTATTATTATTACTTAAACTATTATTTAATTCCTAATAGGGATTGAGAATTAATTAATAGAAGTACTCTCTCATAAATTCCTAATTGGATTAGGAGTTTAATTAATTAAAGGAGTTTAATTAAAATAAAAACCCTAATCCTAAATAGTTTAGGAGGGTTCCCTATATCTATAAATAAGAGGAGTCTTATCATGATTTAGGATTAGACAATTTACACACTCTTCCATAAGAATTGGAGAGAAAGAGTACTTGCAATTTCTATAGAGATAGAAACTAGGGTTTTGCCAACACCATCTTCTTGAACAACTATTATTCCTTGGTGGATCACCTCTAGAGGCCAAACAATTGGGTGGCTAACGTTGATCAAAGGAATGAATTTAATCGGTGGAATTCAAGGAGAACGCGAAGGATTTGGAGGTGAACTCGTACCTGTGGAAGCATGGTTCTACAAGGGTATGATTCTCATACTTTATCTCTTTCGTTTAATTGATAATTGAGCACAAGGATGATCATGGTGATGGCTTGTATGAAAAATTTTAAAATCCATTTTATCGCGCTTCCGCACTATTTATGTAATTTGATTGCATGTTCGCGCTATATACAAACCTAATAGTGGCATCAGAGCCTAACCTTGTGCTAATTATCGATTATTATGATTCCATGTATGTATGGGTATGCGATTGGATCGATTTTCTGGGCAAAGAAAGAAAAAAAAAATTTGAAGTTTGCTACGCGGCGCAGCCGCGCCGCTCCAGTTCATTCTGGAGCGCGACCGCGCCCGAACCCAGAAATTGTTTTTGGGGGTGCAGCTCGGCCGCGCCGCTCCTAGTTCATTTTGGGGCGCGGCCGCGCCAGTCTACAGATTTTGAAAATTTTTTATTTTGATTTTATTTATTTTCAATTAAGATAAAAGGTTTATTTTGAATTGGAATATAATTAAAATTAAAAGTTTTATTTGAATTTGGAATTGGATTCTAAGTTAACTAGAATAAAGGAGTTTATTCACATATGGAATAGGATTCCATGTTTCCTAGAATAAAAGAGTTTATTCACATATGGAATGAGATTCCATGTTTCCTTAAAAAAATAAAGATGTTTATTTTGATAAGGAATAGGATTCAACATATTTTATTTTCCAAGCAATTTTAAGTTAAAAAATAAAGGAGTTTATTTTGAACTTGAAATCGGTTTCTATGTTAATTAAAATAAAGGAGTTTATTTTGATTTGGAATTTGATTAAAAATAAAAGAGTTTATTTTTATTCAAAATTGGTTAAAATAAAATAAATAAGTTTATTATGATTTAAATTTTGATTAGAATAAAGGAGTTTATTTTATTTCAAAATTGAATTTCTAATAAACTTTTAATTGCCCATTAAATGATATCAATGCATATATGGAATGGTTTTATTATTCATGAGATGTATGTTATTTATTGATAGATATGAAGATATGTATGATAATAAATAGGGATTGATTATGAACTACTGACAAATGTGTGATTGGATTTATTTTAGTGGATGCTTGAATGAATGGGTTTTTATAAATGGGGTCTGCGTACCTCGTCTTCTCTAGTTTTTCTTGATGTAAATTCTATCTTCCTCCTATGTACCTCCCCTTGACTGCTGATCAAGGTTTTTATTTATTGTAAATAGTTTATGTAATAGGTTTAGTTAGAATTACTTGAAGAATTGGAGACAAAGGAGCAAGGAGCGCTTGAAGACCCGTTTGTAATGGAGCCCGGGTTTAAATGTAATAGTTATATTTAAATTTTGTTCTTGCACCCTAGGTTTGACCTTTTGGTTCACTTGGTGGCTCTAGTGAACCAAACTAGAATAAAAGTCCATAATCAATCCGGGTAGAATATAGTATTCTATATGTGCATGCTTACTATGTATATTGTAACGACCGGGAATTCTGAAATTTTCTTGTAATTCGAATTTTTGAATATTAATGAATATTTTATATTTTATTAATATTATATTGTGTTACGTGTTTAAAGGTTGCGTGACAACCTGGATTATGTGGATGCATGAAACTTTACGTGTTATAGTTTGTTTAAGTGAATAATTGATTTCGCGTAGCGTCGCTAAATTACTATTCACGGGGCACGTTTCCCGAGGTACTATTTTTGTGTCTTTTTCGATGTTAATAAATTTCATAAATACGTGTATGCGTACGAATAATTTTTCCAAGTGTCGGAAATTTTATTTGAGCTGATACGTGATTTTATCCGTATCCGAAATGTGTTATATGGGTGTTCGGAATAAATGGACAAATCCCATAATAATTATTTTTATACATCCCAATAATTATGGGAGTACCCATTTTAATTTTGGGTAGAGTTATTTACCAGTTTTGGTACAAAAGGGGGAGTTTTCGGATATATTTTTAGTATTTTCGGGTATTTATTTTGGCTTGTTATTCCAAGTGGGAACCACCAAACCATTTTCCACCAATCAAAATGCTAGGGAGTGAGAGAGTGGGGGGTGCCGGCGCCACCTAGAGTTTGAAACCCATTTTCTCCCTAAATTCCTCTGTAATGTCCGAGAATTTTTAAACATTGTATCAAATTTATTTTAATAAATAAAATCCATTTTATAGATAATTTTTCAAATTTAATTGGATCCATGTGTGTATTATTGATTAATTATATAACTACGTGGTCCAATAATTTTCTGCGCATTAAAGGGGCTCATTAATAGTGTGATTTAAATTAGTGAGTTAACCCTAAGACTTAATTTGCAAGAAATTTGGAAGAAAATTAATAAATACATTCCGTCTATTGTTACTGGATTAAAATAACTCAAATAAGGAATTATTGGTGAAATAAATCTTTATTCATTAATTGAATTACTTAATTCAAATTAAATATTAAGAGCATAATAATTTTAAATTGGGCTATCTCTTTTATTTCAATAGACCCAAAAATTTAAATAGGCAAGCCCAATTCCCTTTATTTCCCTTGTTGGGCCGACCAAGTGAGAAACTCCTTATTAATTAAATCAGTTGGGCTGAGCCCATTTCCTTAAACCCTTTTGTTTCACCCGGGTTGGGTCATGAAATCGGGTCGACCCATCCTCTTCCATTCCAGGCGGGTTGCTCCAATTGGGGCTGGAGACATGTCAAAACCAACGAAACCAAATTGGGGAAGAACCGAACCAAGAAATTAAACCTTCAGCTCAGATAATCGATCCAAGCAGACCTCAGGGAATCCAAAGCCTAGCCTCTCTAATCAAGCAACCAAGCAACAGAGGTAGGGGCGCTAGGGCTGCTAAGTCAATCGGCCGGGACAGGGGAGGAGGCCGGCGCGATTGACGTGAGAAATCCACCGGTGAAGCAATTAGGGTTAAATCAAGCATCAAACTCAAAGCCCTCAATCAAACGGGACAAGTGCATAGCTGAACCAACTCAGTACCTAGCAACTCTAACCCCTTAAATCGAACGGGAAAGTCGCGTCAGCCAGCGTGAACCGAGGCAATCGATTGCTTGGACTGGGGAAAGGGGCTAACGACCGGCGGTTCAAGGACTCGAGGCGGACAAACAAGCGACCGGTGATTTGACCGGAGGGAGGAAACGCACGGCTCGAGAGTGCCGGCTGAACAGCTGGGGTCGGATAAGTGTCAACATATACCCCTGACAGTCACCCCCTCCTACCGCCGGTTATTTCCTCGATCGATTGGGGGTATTACCCAACGATTGGGTAAATCCTTTCTATAAATTGAACACCAAAGCCCGAAATTAAGCTGCTAGAAAATTGGCAATTCAGAGAAAGAAGAGGAGTCGCAGCAAAGAGGAGCAGGGGAGGCCAATAGGGGATGTCCGGTTTGATCAATTATTTTGGGAGAAGAAGGAGACAAGCAGTTCGAACGACATCAAGGTATTAAGCAACTACGAAGGTTGTTAAATTTCTGTAATGGTTTGGCTTGATTTAGGTTACTTCTGGTATAACAGTAGGTTATTGTAACTGCCTTGGGTTGAAAATTTGACCTGGTATAATAATTTTAGGTTGGTTGAAATTTTTGTTATTATTGCTTGGGTCAACAAATCGGCTAAATGTATTGTATTGGATTAATTGTTTTGCTGCATTGGATTAATGATTTTTAGAAGTTGCTTTGGTTGTGCTGTGTTAACTCTTTGATTGGGAACTATTGAACCTAGAAACGTTCTAGCAGCTGATTTGGTTATAACATACATCTCAGTGTGTTGGGTTATGTTAAGTATTGCTGGGTTTGGATTGCTGGGGTTGAAACTCTGTATAGTAAAGGACCCTAGGGTTCTGATAGTTAAATTGATTCTGCAAACAGGCTGGTATTGGTTAATTGTATGATATTGCTTGGATTCAACAGTTGGTATTGCACTATGTTGGTTCATTGCGATTAAGAAATTCTGGTATTATTATTGGAGTTAATAATACACCGATAAAATGTTACCAATTATGTATTATAATGAGTATTTAATTATTATAACGAGTAAGTGTGAACAAAGCTAATTATTTAATTATTAGTTAATTAGTATTAAACAAGAATCAAACATGAATAAAGTTAATAAAATAATTATTTATTATTTATTAATAAATAATAAATAAAGATAATAAATATTTAATTATTATTTAATAATAATAATTAAATATGAATAAAGTTAATAAAATAATTATTTATTATTTATTAATAAATAATAAATAAAGATAATAAATATTTAATTATTATTTAATAATAATAATAATTAATAATTAAATATAAATAAAGTTAATGAAATAATTATTTATTATTGATAAGTAATAAAATTTTTATTTAATAATAATCATAATTAAGTATGAATAAAGTTATTGATTAATAAGGATAATAATTACTTAATCATTAATGAAATAATGATTAAGTATAAGGAAAATTATTAAGTTAGTTATTTATTTTTGGTCCCTAATAAATAATGATAACAAACACTTAAGGACTATTTAAATATATTAAGTGTGGGGAAAATTAATACAGTAAGTATTAAATTAATATTAAACGAGGAACAAGATTAACAATTACTCAATTACCCCTAAGGTAAGTAGTAATTGAGCGCAACAAATTTTAATAAGTGATCAATTGTTACTTAGTTGTTTTTAAGTCAAAATAAATTTATTATTATTTATAATAAATAAAGATTGTTAGCTCACATTCTGAGACAAACAAAGGGACTCAAATAATAAGTAACCCTAATTAGCTATCATATATAGCTAAGAGTCAGTAATTAAATTCTGTTTAGCTAATGCTAATAGTAGTTAAATGTGTTCAGTGAGCTGTTTATCTGTTAAATAAATAGCATAAGTGGATATAATTACGCAATGCTAATGGATAAACCAACTCTACCAACTGATAGGTTATCCAAGGTCAAGTAATTAAAGCTAAGATTTAATTGTAGCTGAGCAAACAGGCAAGTTCCTAACCCTAAACTTCTTTCATTTTTGCAAGTTCTTCTCACTCAATTTTTGCATTGAGCAAGCTTTTAAACCTTATGCATTGTTTTAATTCGTGCAAAAAGGTATATATTGTTGCAAGTTATTCTTTAAGCTTGAATCTTATTTCCGAGCACGCTTTAAGTGGTCTAATTACTTTTAAAATTATTCCACATCTGTATATTTATTGACATTCGCACTCGCGCATTTGATTTCATATAATTATTTAAATTCAGAAATTTTGAACTACTCATGGTTAAGTCTGAACCCTTGTTCGGTCAGGCAAGTATGAATTTATAAAAGCTATCCGAACCAATCAATGGTAAGGATTCTTAGACTATATGAACACCCCTTTATGTATAGGGGAGTACCCCACGTACTGTATATAAGGTACAAACAGCAGAATTAAATGTTATGCATATACATAGGGTACGCGAGGCTGATCCCCTCAAGTACGTTATTCTGTAGCCAGTAACCAGAGGGTCAACTAGCTATTGACTCCTCTGGAAGTTATCGTTCAAAGTCTATTTGACTATCAATTGTTCTAAAAGCATTTAATGTTCTTGCTTCTGATTATTCTATTGTTGAAATCCCTTTAATATCCCTTCATCATGATATATCTTTATCGTTGCACTTTAAACTTGCTGGGCAAACTCGTTGCTCATTCTTGCTATATCATGACTTCATTGCAGCTAAACCCGAGACGTCAGGGAAGAACAAAGGGAAAGAAAAGATGAAATGATAGACTTCTCGTAGCAGACTTTAGATTCATGTGTTAGTTAATTACTGTTAATGTAATTTAAACCCTGATAGCTATTTAGGGTATGGATTGTGTAAATGTTTAAGGTTAATCGTATTCTGGGACTAGTAACACCTTGTAATGAACAACGTATGTTTATTTTATTCCACATTTTAGATACCATATGTTGTTATAGGTGGATGTTTATGTTGGATCGTGATGACCGGATCCGGGTATTTGGAGACCCGAATTTGGGGGCGTCATAGGTTGGTATCAAAGCTATAGGTTATAACCCTTAGGAGAAAGAGTCCTTAGGCTATAACCTGAGAGAATATAGAGGAATAGAAGGGGATAGAACTCATATAGAGTTATTTTTGGGTAGAAATTTATTATGATCTTAAAATTGAGGATTTGGATCATACGTTGGTGTTATTAAGCTTGTGGATAATTTGAGGAATGTGTATTGATGAGATAATATGGTAAAGTGAAGACCATTAAGTATGGATGATCCATTGTAAGCTGGAGTTATAAATATTCGAGGTAATTAGATTAATCATTTGATGCTATTGATCAATTTTGTGGCTATTGATCAATTTTGTGGCTATTCATTAGATAAGATATTGGAGTGATGTGGTATGGAGTTTCTTTGTGATGAAGAGAGGGTACCTTAGAATCTGTTGGGTTAAGGTTTGCAAGAAGAAAATGATTGATTCGATAAATAATGAATATATCGATATTTTGAAGTGTTAGTTAAGTTATTAAGCTTTATGGTGGAATGCCAGGTGAGACAAAGGTAATGGACTCATATAGAGTTGTTAAGCAAAAGTTGAGAGTATTGAGATGAATGATGTTATATGCAAAAAAATGAATAAATTAAGAGATGACTGATGGCAATTTAGATTGTTTTGATGATTAGAAAGGAGAGACAACGGAGAGATTATAAGAAATGAACCAAGGGTAGATTTAGTGTCTGATCTGGAAAAAGTATCTAGAGATGGAACTGAATGATGAGATAATAAAAATCCCTAAGAAGGATCAATTGGAGCCCGATATAAGGAATATGTGGAGGAAATGAAAGAAAGAAAGGTCAAGTCTGAGAGTTATAAGACCTTTGTGAGTCGTAATGAATGAAGAATAGTAGTCAATGTATATGTACTAGTATATCTATGCATGTAAGAAATGTGAATCTCAGTTTTTACAGCTAGTAGTATATCTGTTGTAAGTCCCAACTTTGTGTAAGTTGTGGAATAGTTATGTGAATCCCATTTTGTTGTTAGTAACAGAGGGATAAGTGGATATCAGGAATGCTATATGATGTAAGTAGTACGAGGTACTAAGATGAGCTTATTAGTATTTACTAAAGGTGCCTTGAGTTGATATGATGATGATACATTCCCACTTTTCAGATCTAGGGGAATGCAGTTCTTATTAATCCCATCTTTTGTGTCTTAATGGGATAGTTAACATTTATAGGAATATGCCGGAATTATAAGTGTCTGACACACTAAGGGGTGTATGAATATAAATGTGGTATTATTATTACATGATTGATTATGATCGATTTGTGCCTTGACTCTTAAATGATAACATCAGTAGAATTTTGCACGATGTGTAAAACAAGAAGGATTTATGTAAGGTTTTGTTTAGAACAAACAATGCCGTCAAGGAGACAACCCCGATACATGAGGGTGGAGGAGTCAGTGAATAACGAGGAGGGTCAGACTGACCTCAAGAGGACCTTTGCGAACTTGTTAGAGGAAACGATGCAAGGCAGACCAGCCATTGCGGTTGTTTGGCCATGAAATCACATGACGAACTTTACGGGTTTCAAATTACTAGGACCACCGGAGTTTCGTGGGAATATGGATTCGAGTGAAGCCCAGACATAGGTAGAAAAAATGGGGAAAGTTTTCAAGGTCGCAAGAGTGACCGAGGAACAGAAGACTTCGTTTTCCACTTTCATGAGGAAGGGTGAGTCAAATTACTAGTGGAAGGCGAATAGAAGCCGAACTGGGGAAGACGCGACTGCGTGGACTCGTTTTAAGGAGCTGTTTTTCAAAAAAATTACTTTCTAGAAAGCACGCAGGCAAGTATGGAGATAAAGTTCTTGGATCTGAAGCAAGATGATATGTCAGTAGCAGAGTACGCAACGAAGTTTAACAAACTAGCTAGGTTGATCCACACCAAGTGGACACCGGAGCTAGGCGAGCGAAGAGATTTGATCAAGGGTTGAAGCCCTGGGCGTATAGTAAGGTTGTGGTTTTACAGATCAACACATTTCCTACGTTACTTAAGGAAGCAATCGTTGCCGAGGAGGAAATGAAGCGTTGACAAAGCACAACCAAGATCAGAAAAGCCATGATGGGCACAAGGAAGGATGTCGTGGGGTCCAAGGACATGGTGTCAGGTATCATCCCAATCAATGATATAAATGCTTATGTGTTATTCGATTCGGGTGCTACCTGCTCTTTGGTTTCCGAAGAATTTGCTAAACGGTTAGACTTACCTCGTGAAAAGTTAGAATACCCTATGAACGTAGAAGTAGCAAACAAGGAAATTATCCCCGTAGAATGCATTCATAGGAATTGTTGTGCCGAGTTACGAGGATTTAAGCTCAACGTGGATTTGATACCCATTCGGCTGGGAGAGTTTGATGTAATCCTGGGAATGGATTGGCTATCAACCCACGGAGCAGTTATTGATTCTAAGGAAAAGTGTGTACACCTGAAGACTCCTAATAAGTCGAAGGTAGTATTTTACGGCAGTAAGTCACCAAGACAATCTTGTTGTCTTACTATGATGCAGACGAGAAGATTACTTAAGAAAGGTTGCGTGTGTTATTTAGCCTATGTGGTCGATACTCGTCAGGTCGGGGATGAGATGAGTTAAATACCAGTCGTGAGAGGTTTCACCGATGTCTTTCCCGATGAACTTCCAGGACTGCCGCCGGATAGGAAAACCGAGTTTGTTATCGATTTGGCACCGGGAACCGCACCAATATCGAAGCCGCCGTATCGAATGGCACCTGTAGAGATGAAGGAGTTGATGGTGCAACTGCAGGAGCTGTTAGATAAAGGTTATATCAGACCGAGCGTGTCCCCGTGGGGAGCGCCAGTTCTGTTTGTAAAGAAGAAAGACGGTTCAATGAGGCTTTGTATCGACTATCGGGAGTTGAACAAAGTTACGATTAAGAATAGGTATCCACTTCCTAGAATTGACGATCTGTTCGATCAACTCAAGGGAGCGAAGTACTTTTCAAAGATCGACTTAAGAACAGGCTACCATCAGCTGAAGGTGAGACAGGAAGATATCCCGAAGACTGCATTCAGGACTCGTTATGGGCACTTCGAGTTCTTGGTAATGTCATTTGGATTGACAAATGCACCAGCAGCATTTATGGATATGATGAACAGAATGTTCAAGCAATACTTGGATAAATTCGTAGTCGTATTCATCGATGACATCTTGGTGTATTCAGAAACAGAGGAGGAGCATGCTGAACATTTAAAGATTGTATTAGAAGCTCTCAGGAGGGAGAGATTGTATGCAAAGTTTTCTAAGTGTGAGTTTTGGTTGCAGAGAGTGCAGTTTCTGGGTCATGTCATAGATAAGAATGGTGTTTCGGTGGACCCAACAAAAGTAGAAGCAGTTATCAACTGGGAACAGCCGAAGACGCCGACAGAGATCCGGAGTTTCTTGGGATTAGCGGGATACTATCGGAGATTCATCCAGGATTTTTCAAAGATAGCATCGCCGTTGACCAATCTCACCAGGAAAACAGTCAAGTTTGTTTGGTCGGAGAAATGTGGGGAAAGTTTCATGGAGTTGAAAAAGAGACTCAGCCAAGCACCAGTGTTAACCTTACCGGACAACACTGGGGGTTTCGTAGTGTATAGCGATGCATCACACAAGGGTCTTGGCTGTGTACTGATGCAACACGGCAAGGTCGTGGCGTACGCATCGCGTCAGCTGAAGGATTATGAGAAGGGTTATCCGACTCACGACCTGGAGTTAGCCGCGGTGGTGTTCGCCTTGAAGATTTGGAGGCACTACCTATACGGGGAGAAGTGCGAGATATATACAGATCACAAAAGTCTGAAATATATCTTCACCCAAAAGGAGCTGAACATAAGGCAGCGCCGATGGTTAGAATTGATCAAGGACTACGACTGTGAAATTCTGTACCATCCGGGCAAGGCAAATGTAGTGGCTGATGCCTTGAGTAGAAAAGGCAAGGTGGAATTGATGCAGCTAACAGTCCAGGAAGAATTGATACGGGACTTCGAACGCCTGGAATTGGAGGTTAAGTATCCAATGGAGACGGACGAAAAGTTGTGTACCGTAACGGCAGGTCCGACTCTTCTGGATAAGATAAAGGAGGCTCAAGAATTTGACGAGGAATGCATTAACATTAAGAAGCAGTTATCGGAGGGAAAAGCCTCGAAGTATAAGGTTGACAGCACAGGATTACTGAGATTCGAGGGAAGGATCTGGATACCCTACGTACCAGACCTAAGGGAAGAAATTTTGCAGGAAGCCCATAATACGAGATTTTCGGTACATCCAGGTAGCACCAAGATGTATCAAGATCTTCGCCAGCATTATTGGTGGCCGCATTTGAAGGGGGAAGTTGCAGAATTCGTCAACTGGTGTTTAACTTGCCAGAGGATTAAGGCCGAGCACCAACGGCCGAGCGGATTGTTGCAACCCTTAGAGATTCCCGAATGGAAGTGGGAGCACATTACTATGGATTTTGTGGTAGGACTCCCGACAACCCAAAAAGGTTTAGACGCCATCTGGGTGATCGTAGATCGGTTGACCAAGTCTGCCCACTTTCTACCAATCAAGATCAGGTACAAATTGGAGCAATTGGCGAAACTTTACGTGAAGGAGATAGTATCGCGACATGGAGTGCCGGTATCTATTGTGTCTGACCGGGATCCGCGCTTCATGTCAAATTTTTGGAGAAGCCTACAGGAAAGACTGGGAACACAGTTAAGAATGAGTACGACATATCATCCTCAGACTGATGGTCAGAGTGAGCGAACAATTCAGACTCTAGAGGATATGCTCCGGGCAGTTGTGATGGACATAAGTGGCAGTTGGGACGATCACTTGCCATTAGTAGAGTTCGCTTACAACAACAGTTATCACGCTAGCATTGGTATGCCACCGTACGAAGCGCTATATGGAAGGAAGTGTCGAACGCCGTTGTGTTGGGATGAAGTTGGTGAACGGAGATTGTTAGGACCAGAATTGGTATAACAAACCGTGGAAATTATCAAAGTAATAAGACAGCGGTTAGTAGCAGCCCAGGATCGTCAGAAGAAGTATGCCGACTTACATCGTCAAAAACGAGATTTTGAAGTTGGTAGCTTTGTGTTTCTGAAGGTATCACCCTGGAAAGGGAAGATCCGTTTTGGGAAGAAGGGCAAGCTGAGCCCTAGGTTCATAGGACCGTTCGAGATTTTGAGGCGAATCGGCGAAGTGGCGTACGAGGTAGCATTACCTCCTGAACTTGAGCACATCCACAACGTGTTCCACGTATCAGTGTTGCGTCCGTATAAGCCAGATTACAAACATGTTATTTCCTATGAACCAATTCAAGTCGAAAGGGATTTATCGTACGAGGAGATTCCTGTTCAAATACTGGATAGGAAAGAGTAGAAGCTGAGGAATAAAATCATTCACTCTGTGAAAGTTCTCTGGAGAAATCACGCGGTGGAAGAGGCCACGTGGGAACTCGAAGAAAAGATGAGAGCAAATTACCCTCAGTTGTTCGAGTAACCTTAGATTGAAATTCCGAGGACGGAATTTTTATAAGGGGGAGAGGATGTAATGTCCGAGAATTTTTAAACATTGTATCAAATTTATTTTAATAAATAAAATCCATTTTATAGATAATTTTTCGAATTTAATTGGATCCATGTGTGTATTATTGATTAATTATATAATTACGTGGTCCAATAATTTTCTGCGCATTAAAGGGGCTCATTAATAGTGTGATTTAAATTAGTGAGTTAACCCTAAGACTTAATTTGCAAGAAATTTGGAAGAAGATTAATAAATACATTCCGTCTATTGTTACTGGATTAAAATAACTCAAATAAGGAATTATTGGTGAAATAAATCTTTATTCATTAATTGAATTACTTAATTCAAATTAAATATTAAGAGCATAATAATTTTAAATTGGGCTATCTATTTTATTTCAATAGACCCAAAAATTTAAATAGGCAAGCCCAATTCCCTTTATTTCCCTTGTTGGGCCGACCAAGTGAGAAACTCCTTATTAATTAAATCAGTTGGGCTGAGCCCATTTCCTTAAACCCTTTTGTTTCACCCGGGTTGGGTCATGAAATCGGGTCGACCCATCCTCTTCCATTCCAGGCGAGTTGCTCCAATTGGGGCTGGAGACATGTCAAAACCAACGAAACCAAATTGGGGAAGAACCGAACCAAGAAATTAAACCTTCAGCTCAGATAATCGATCCAAGCAGACCTCAGGGAATCCAAAGCCTAGCCTCTCTAATCAAGCAACCAAGCAACAGAGGTAGGGGCGCTAGGGCTGCTAAGTCAATCGGCCGGGACAGGGGAGGAGGCCGGCGCGATTGACGTGAGAAATCCACCGGTGAAGCAATTAGGGTTAAATCAAGCATCAAACTCAAAGCCCTCAATCAAACGGGACAAGTGCATAGCTGAACCAACTCAGTACCTAGCAACTCTAACCCCTTAAATCGAACGGGAAAGTCGCGTCAGCCAGCGTGAACCGAGGCAATCGATTGCTTGGACTGGGGAAAGGGGCTAACGACCGGCGGTTCAAGGACTCGAGGCGGACAAACAAGCGACCGGTGATTTGACCGGAGGGAGGAAACGCACGGCTCGAGAGTGCCGGCTGAACAGCTGGGGTCGGATAAGTGTCAACATATACCCCTGACAGTCACCCCCTCCTACCGCCGGTTATTTCCTCGATCGATTGGGGGTATTACCCAACGATTGGGTAAATCCTTTCTATAAATTGAACACCAAAGCCCGAAATTAAGCTGCTAGAAAATTGGCAATTCAGAGAAAGAAGAGGAGTCGCAGCAAAGAGGAGCAGGGGAGGCCAATAGGGGATGTCCGGTTTGATCAATTATTTTGGGAGAAGAAGGAGACAAGCAGTTCGAACGACATCAAGGTATTAAGCAACTACGAAGGTTGTTAAATTTCTGTAATGGTTTGGCTTGATTTAGGTTACTTCTGGTATAACAGTAGGTTATTGTAACTGCCTTGGGTTGAAAATTTGACCTGGTATAATAATTTTAGGTTGGTTGAAATTTTTGTTGTTATTGCTTGGGTCAACAAATCGGCTAAATGTATTGTATTGGATTAATTGTTTTGCTGCATTGGATTAATGATTTTTAGAAGTTGCTTTGGTTGTGCTGTGTTAACTCTTTGATTGGGAACTATTGAACCTAGAAACGTTCTAGCAGCTGATTTGGTTATAACATACATCTCAGTGTGTTGGGTTATGTTAAGTATTGCTGGGTTTGGATTGCTGGGGTTGAAACTCTGTATAGTAAAGGACCCTAGGGTTCTGATAGTTAAATTGATTCTGCAAACAGGCTGGTATTGGTTAATTGTATGATATTGCTTGGATTCAACAGTTGGTATTGCACTATGTTGGTTCATTGCGATTAAGAAATTCTGGTATTATTATTGGAGTTAATAATACACCGATAAAATGTTACCAATTATGTATTATAATGAGTATTTAATTATTATAACGAGTAAGTGTGAACAAAGCTAATTATTTAATTATTAGTTAATTAGTATTAAACAAGAATCAAACATGAATAAAGTTAATAAAATAATTATTTATTATTTATTAATAAATAATAAATAAAGATAATAAATATTTAATTATTATTTAATAATAATAATTAAATATGAATAAAGTTAATAAAATAATTATTTATTATTTATTAATAAATAATAAATAAAGATAATAAATATTTAATTATTATTTAATAATAATAATAATTAATAATTAAATATAAATAAAGTTAATGAAATAATTATTTATTATTGATAAGTAATAAAATTTTTATTTAATAATAATCATAATTAAGTATGAATAAAGTTATTGATTAATAAGGATAATAATTACTTAATCATTAATGAAATAATGATTAAGTATAAGGAAAATTATTAAGTTAGTTATTTATTTTTGGTCCCTAATAAATAATGATAACAAACACTTAAGGACTATTTAAATATATTAAGTGTGGGGAAAATTAATACAGTAAGTATTAAATTAATATTAAACGAGGAACAAGATTAACAATTACTCAATTACCCCTAAGGTAAGTAGTAATTGAGCGCAACAAATTTTAATAAGTGATCAATTGTTACTTAGTTGTTTTTAAGTCAAAATAAATTTATTATTATTTATAATAAATAAAGATTGTTAGCTCACATTCTGAGACAAACAAAGGGACTCAAATAATAAGTAACCCTAATTAGCTATCATATATAGCTAAGAGTCAGTAATTAAATTCTGTTTAGCTAATGCTAATAGTAGTTAAATGTGTTCAGTGAGCTGTTTATCTGTTAAATAAATAGCATAAGTGGATATAATTACGCAATGCTAATGGATAAACCAACTCTACCAACTGATAGGTTATCCAAGGTCAAGTAATTAAAGCTAAGATTTAATTGTAGCTGAGCAAACAGGCAAGTTCCTAACCCTAAACTTCTTTCATTTTTGCAAGTTCTTCTCACTCAATTTTTGCATTGAGCAAGCTTTTAAACCTTATGCATTGTTTTAATTCGTGCAAAAAGGTATATATTGTTGCAAGTTATTCTTTAAGCTTGAATCTTATTTCCGAGCACGCTTTAAGTGGTCTAATTACTTTTAAAATTATTCCACATCTGTATATTTATTGACATTCGCACTCGCGCATTTGATTTCATATAATTATTTAAATTCAGAAATTTTGAACTACTCATGGTTAAGTCTGAACCCTTGTTCGGTCAGGCAAGTATGAATTTATAAAAGCTATCCGAACCAATCAATGGTAAGGATTCTTAGACTGTATGAACACCCCTTTATGTATAGGGGAGTACCCCACGTACTGTATATAAGGTACAAACAGCAGAATTAAATGTTATGCATATACATAGGGTACGCGAGGCTGATCCCCTCAAGTACGTTATTCTGTAGCCAGTAACCAGAGGGTCAACTAGCTATTGACTCCTCTGGAAGTTATCGTTCAAAGTCTATTTGACTATCAATTGTTCTAAAAGCATTTAATGTTCTTGCTTCTGATTATTCTATTGTTGAAATCCCTTTAATATCCCTTCATCATGATATATCTTTATCGTTGCACTTTAAACTTGCTGGGCAAACTCGTTGCTCATTCTTGCTATATCATGACTTCATTGCAGCTAAACCCGAGACGTCAGGGAAGAACAAAGGGAAAGAAAAGATGAAATGATAGACTTCTCGTAGCAGACTTTAGATTCATGTGTTAGTTAATTACTGTTAATGTAATTTAAACCCTGATAGCTATTTAGGGTATGGATTGTGTAAATGTTTAAGGTTAATCGTATTCTGGGACTAGTAACACCTTGTAATGAACAACGTATGTTTATTTTATTCCACATTTTAGATACCATATGTTGTTATAGGTGGATGTTTATGTTGGATCGTGATGACCGGATCCGGGTATTTGGAGACCCGAATTTGGGGGCGTCATATCCTCCACTTCTCCAATAATCATTCATCCAACTCTCAATCTATTCCATTCCATTCCAAGTTGCTCAGCTGATAGAGAGAGAGAGAGAGCTCGCCGGAAGAGAAAGAAGTCGCCGGAGTTCGCCGGAAAAAGGAAGAACTCGCCGGAAAAGAAAGGAGGAAGAAGAAGAAGGCACGGGTGGAGGATTCAAGCAAGGAGAACCCTCAAAATCAAGCCTAGCTGAGCTTCTTAACATCTAGGAGGGATTTACAGGGGTAAACAATCAACCAAATCCTTTCCATTCGATTCCTTGCCAAGTTTTTCAAGTTTTTCTTAGTTTTAAGCTCTTAAGCTTGTGGGTCGGATTTATGACGATTCTTGGTGTTTTTGTTTGTTATGATTGTTTGTAAATATTGTTAAGAGACTATGTAAGCCATTAATAACATCAAAGTGGAACAAAAACGTAAGAAATTCTTACCTTGGCTTAATGGAGCAAGAACAATGGACTTTGGACATGAACTTGGACATTCGGACTTTTAGAGGACTGTAAAGCTATGATTTTGTGTTTGTTAATTTTATTTGTTGCTATAGTATTGTAGTTCAATGGGTTACGAAGCTAACCCAGTTGGAATGGACCAAAAAGGAGTTAAAACGAGTTCGTAGTAATGATTTTTGTAAAACATGTCAAGGATTCGAAGAACAGAGTATGAACTTTACACTTTGGCTTAGGATTTGACCATGTTAATGTTAATGGATAGCTCTGCATTTTTGATATGTTGTAGCCCCATGAGTTAGGAGTCCATAGAGTCCGAAATGGACCAATTTGCTTGTGTATTGAAGGAGTTATGGAGGTTGGAATGGCTGGAGGTCGGAGTCGCGTTCTGGAAACAAACCCAGAATCCGACTACTGGAGAGTCGCGCCGCAGCGCCACCCATTAGCCTTGCAGCCCACGCTGCAACGAGGGGCAAGTGGGGAAAGACCGGGGCTCACGCCGCAGCGTGAGGCCCAAGACTTAAGGCTCACGCCGCAGCGTGAGGCCCTGTCATTGAGAAAACACGGGACTCACGCCGCAGCGTGAGGTCCAGTGTTTGGGCTCGGCGCTGCAGCGCCAGCTCCGTGTTTGGGCTAGGTTGGGTTAGTCAGACCGGGTCGGATCGGGTCGGACCTAATGAATCCTTTTCAAACGGGTCCAACACTTATATCTTTCCTTGTATTAAATGATTAGACATGTTAACTAAGCATATTTTGTTAAGCCCTAAATGCTTAATTATTTATTAAATGTCAATCAAATTAGTATTGTCTTAAGGCGGAAATTGTATAATCTAATTGCAATTTAGGCTTGGTTTCCAGGGGGCGCTGCCCCCCGACCCCCGCCAGCTCACCGGCGAGCTGGGCAGCCGCTCGCTCACTGGGGAGCGAGACCCCCGACTGGGTAGTCGTAGTGGCAATCAATGTGTTTTAATGATGCAGCGTCCGTTTTGAACCATTGTTTGGAATGTGACTAATTGTTATGTAAACATGTACTTAATTGTGTAGGATATTAAGGAGCGTGTGTATAATATTATAGCAGCGCATCAGGCAAGTTTCCTAACGCTTGTCTAACCCTTGTGTTGGGCAAGTTCCCTAACTTCATTCTTTTTATATATTGAATGCAAGCTTCCTTACCCTAGCTCAAATTAACAATCGGGCAGGTTTCATATTTTATACAGGTGTTGTATATTGTTGCAAGTTTCATGACTCAAATGGAGTTATTACTTTTGAATCATATAGTGGATTAATTATTGTCAATTACTCCACCTCCAAGATAATTATTGATATTCGCAGCTTATGCATTTGAATTCATTATTTGTTGTTGGATTGTGAAACGTTTAAGTTCTTCATTCATGAACTGTTTAGGGAAATAGTCTATGCCATTCGTTTCGGCTAGACATGTACAGGTTATTATTTTAAAAGCTATCCAAACCGATTGTCGGTGCGGATTCTTGGACTGAGAGAGCAACCCTTATGTAGGGGATTATAATGTGTCGGTTATTCGATGCAGTCAGAGTTAAATGTTATGCATATACATGGTGTACGAGAGGCTGATCCCCTCGAGTACAACTGACGGGGCCAGGTTTTAAAAGAGTTAGTCGAATGATTGACTCTTTGGCCAAAAGTTCATGGTCGGTTGGACCACTCAGCAGTAAATAATCATTAGTCATTGATTCATTTGGACTTTGATTATGTCATTTCAGCTATTTCATCAATGTTCATAAATTGTTGATCTATGCAGCTATTATTCTTATTCATTCATGATATATCTTCATTCTTGCTTTTAAACTTGCTGAGCAAAGTAGTTGCTCACCCTTGCTATATCATGAACCTATTGCAGTTAAGCCGGGGAGTTCCAAAGCGGACAAAGGCAAAGGAAAGCTTAAGGAATAGTTATATATACTATCCCGTTATGTTATCGTGGAATAGTTTTGTATTATTAATGTATTCTGCGATGTATTTATTTAAGGTTATAGACCTTGGGACCGTAGTAAACCTTTTGTAATGAACAACATATGTTTATTTATTCCGCATTAGTTAATTTATGTTGTTTAGAGGTGTATGGATGTATTTTATCGTGAGCACCAAATTCGAGGTATTGGTACCTGAATTTGGGGGTGTCACATATATATTATATATTATACAACATGCTTCGCATGTTAAATAATATGACGCGTATTTTATATATATATGTGCATGCACGCTAAAGAAGATGAGACAAATAATAACAAACCCCTCAAAGAAATTATATTAAGTCCTAAGCGTTCAAAGATATTTGGAATATCGAACGTCGCCTTCTAGCATGGTAAAGCAATAGAGTATTAAATATTTAATATGTGTTTGTTGTGTCACCACAAGGCAAGTATTAAATATTTAAGATGTTGCATTATCACATTTGATGCTTATACATAGACTGAACGATGCTGTTTTATTGTGTCACCACAAGGACAGTGTTTTTCTTTCGAATATATGGAAGTGCTAGGTTGGACTTAACTTGGATAATTTTGATTCGGATGTGTCACCACTTGATCAAAATAATCTAAGAGGCAAAATACAAGGAGTTACATAGTGATGTAATTGACAATAGTTGTCTACCTATTTATTTATATATCGTTTGTTGTGTCACCACAAGGCTATATACATTTGAAATGGAATCCTTATTCTCACTAGCAAATCTTTAATTAGAATTGCCGAACTGTATATTGAGGGTAATATAGTTTGATGAAAATAGTGAGGTACCAATTTAAAATAAAGACCTACTTTATTTTGGTAATTAATTAAATGAATGTATGCTAAAATGTTGTTAAATTACAAATTCATTTAACAGAATTTTACAATGTCTAATTCACTATCACTGCGTAGCATATTAGATGTTAATTAACCGGACCGAATTACACGGACTAGTTAAGAAATTTGAGAATAGTTCTCAAGGCTGAAAAGCTATCTTATGTCCTTAATATGCCTATCCCTGCAATGGTTGCAGACAATGCCTCTGAGGAAGAGATTGCTACTTTTAGAAAGTAGTAAGATGATGCACAGTTGGCTCAATGCATCATGCTCGCATCCATGAGTAACGAGCTTCAGCGTCGCATGAAACTATGGATGCTCCTACTGTACTCCGGCACCTTCAAGGAGTTGAATGGTGAGGAAAGTAGGACTATTAGATATCAGATATCTAAGGAGCTTTTCCGATCTAGAATAACTGATGGCACTACAGTACAGACAAATGTCCTAAAAATAATCAATTCGATTGAACAATTGGGACAACTGGGTTTTAATGGATGGAGAGATGATCCAAGATTTGATCTTGCAATCACTTCCGGACTCTTTCTCACAAATTGTTGTGAATTTCCACATGAACAAGCTATATGTCAGCCTGCCTGAATTGCTTAAACATGTTGAAAACTGAAAAGAGTCACTTTCTAACCAAGAAAAACCAAGTCTTACTGGTTGATGATTCTTCCAGGTAGCGGAAGAGGGCCAAAGGATTCAAACATGTGTTGCGGCACTTTCATTTGATTAGTGGAATCATTGAAAGAGGAAAAGTCACTATAGAGATAGTGGACTCTCGAGAACAACATTGCATATCCATTTACTAAAGCTTTATCCAAACAACAGGATGATCGTCACTTAGAGAAGAAGGGTATTAGATACCATGACGATTGGCTTTAGTGCAAGTGGGAGATTGAAAGTAGTATGCACACAAGCGAATCATATTTGATATGATGTAGCATATACTTTGTAATCTTATTCGGTTATTAAAGGCATTTTATATTATCTACATGGTGCTGTTATTTTAAATGTGATAAACCCATAGTTTTGAGCAATGCTTTTAGAATCATGATGGAGATCATGCTAATGAGATCTAAATTCTAGATAGCTCACAAACTAAAATCGTTCCTAATCGATAGATTACTAAAAAGGGGATTAGTGAATCCGGATAGATTAGTACATACGTTGTTTGCTCTTTGGAAGAGGATGATTGATCTCATAATCATTTGTGTGGAGACACTAAAGCAAGTATGTAGGTGCTTATTAGAGAATAAGTTCACTGAATGTGGATCACTAAGAAATACCTAATGGAGTTTTACTCGCCTGTCAATAGGAATTCCTTTAATGATAGTAGTACAAGTGATCCTTGGACTTGAGATCATCATAGTATCTTGTGTGTGATGAGTTATACTTTGACATGCCCCTTAAGACCCTTAGGGTATATCAAAGGGTATGATTGGGTATAATAAGTTATACATGGAGATAGGTGAATGATCAACAAAGAATCTACCACTTCTAGTAAAAGGAGTGAATGTCCTATGTGATTCGATAAATGACGACTCAGAAGTCTTTGGCCAAAGCAGAATGAAATTAGAAAGGACTTTCTAATTTGCATTATCAGAGTTGTGCATTTGAAAATCGAAATACATATAATTAAATAAAATAAGACTTGACAGTAATTCCATGTCTTATATTTAATTGGGACATTGTATGGTAGAAGGATTGAATTTTACGGTAACTATTCACTGAAAGGTTCTTTTGTGATTAATGTTGAAATCTATATTATCTGGAAAGTCGTTGATCGCTAAGGGGGCTTACCCTTATTGTAGAATAAATATTATTTATTTAAATGAATTAAATAGTTTAATTTATTTATTTAAATAAAATTAGAATTGTTCTAATTAATTTATTCACAACCGGTTTAATATGGAGAACCTAAAGGGTCACACCGCAAAAAAAAATATTTATTTAAGAAGTAAATGGCATAATCGTAATAATAAGTTAAGTGTATTTAATTTAATCTATGGAGATAGAATAAATTAAATAGCTTAATATTTATTATTTAATATTTTAGAAATATTAAATATAAATTAATAAGAGGAGTCTTATTATTATTACTATTACTATTATTTAATTCCTAATAGGGATTGAGAATTAATTAATAGAAGTACTCTTTCATAAATTCCTAATTGGATTAGGAGTTTAATTAATTAAAGAAGTTTAATTAAAATAAAAACCCTAATCCTAAATAGTTTAGGAGGGTTCCCTATATCTATAAATAAGAGGAGTCTTATCATGATTTAGGGTTAGACAATTTACACTCTTCCATAAGAATTGGAGAGAGAGAGTACTTGCAATTTCTATAGAGATAGAAACTAGGGTTTTGCCAACACCCATCTTCTTGAACAACTATTATTCCTTCGTGGATCACCTCTAGAGGCCAAATACTTGGGTGGCTAATGTTGATCAAAGGAAGGAATTTAATCGGTGGAATTCAAGGAGAACGCGAAGGATTTGGAGGTGAACTCGTACCTGTGGAAGCATGGTTCTACAAGGGTATGATTCTCATACTTTATCTCTTTCGTTTAATTGATAATTGAGCACAAGGATGATCATGGTGATGGTTTGTATGAAAAAATTTAAATTCCGTTTTATCGCGCTTCCGCACTATTTATGTAATTTGATTGCATGTTCGCGCTATATACAAACCTAACAAGACAGTCAGAGATCGTAGAGTACAAGCCAAATTGTAGAGCCAAAATTCGTAGAGTAGAACAGTCATTCTACGATTTCACTCTAAAGAAGCCCAAAGCGCAGAGTGCAATCGTTTGACAAGTCAGTGACAGGTTATGACAAGATTCATAAACCTTAACACTTAACCCTCCGGGGTTATCCTCAGATAATTTTGCGATAGTAACAAGTCGACAAAGCTTCTATCTCAGCTATTTCAGTAGAGTCAAAGGACACGTGGCTGCTACTGCACTATTCAAAGTACTGAAGATAATAACCTGAGGTGGTCCAAGTAGGTAGCAATTTGAAGTCAAATAATTAAAGAATGACAAATGTTCAAGCCAGAATAGAGCAACGGTAACTTTCCAACGGGAAGATCCCTAGAGAACTCTATATAAGGAGAACAAATCCAAACATCAAGAAATACAACTAATCGATCAAGTCCAAGTGCTGAAACTCTGAGTTCATACAAGCTTCACTCTACGATTCTAAGAAATACATTATATTGCTAAGTCTATTGAAGAGAATTTGTAAAGCAATTTAGCAGCTGTGACACCACCAAATCCAGGTACTTCAATCCCATAGATTTGGTGTTCACTATTCCATACATTCATGACTAACTACCCATGATAAAAGACAATATAATTAAACTGAATAAATTATCTTCCCACAATAGGGGTTACAACTTAAATCTCTTTAGTAAATAAATCCCAGGTCATCTAATCTTTATTACATCATTGCGGAATTAAAACATAAAATTAAATAAGTCTTATTACAAAAACTCCATAACAAATAGCAGTTCGCGAGCTATTTCTGCATCTTGCTTTTGCCCTTACTCGTGGACGGCTCATCCGACTTCTCAGTCTTAGCTGTAATGTTTTGTGCAACGGTGAGCAAACAATTGCCCCCAAGTATAATAGTAATAACAATTTAATGATTAACGAAGTAGATTTTAACTGAGGAGTAATAGTTTTTCTGAAATCGATTAATAACAAACAAAAGATCTGAAAGCTCAACAAAAAGCTTGGCACAAGAGCTGAATATAGATTTCAAGATTAAAAGTATACCTGAGAGTCATAAAACCTCGAACTATGTCCTAGGTTAACAGATATTTCTACCGTAACCTTTAACAGTCTTATAAACTATGGACTATCCATCTCGTACTCAGGGGGATCAACCCTTTGTACAATGTATTGTGCACAAACATTTTAATGCTATTGCATAATATAATCCCCTATATTAGGGTTGTTCGTCTCAGTTTTACCACTAGAGTCCGTACCAAATGAAGTTTGATTTGGAAAAGCTTCAACAGAAATTCTAGATTTTAGAACGATCATCAACTATGGTCTAGAACCAAGGTTAGAGAACTTGCTCAATGAAAAGTAGGATTTAGAAACTTGCCTCGTGCGTAATCTACACAATCACAATTTACGTTCACCAAACGTCCTACATTTCATTAGGATCACAATGTAAATTAGTGATATTACAATTATGATTAACAATTTCACCTTTCATTTTAGTACAATTTAGTCACTTAGTTCATGCTCTGAACTTTCTAACTAACCACATAGCACGAATTCGAAATCTCTACAAACACATAACACAAGACCTAGCATATGAATAACATCTCCAACCCTTACAACACCAAGTTTCAGATTTTTTTTATAACTTATTGATTTATAACTTATAATCATCATATGAGCAACTACATCATGTTATTAAGTCTCATAATATGCTTTACGATTCTCCACATACATTAGAATAGGCTAACTTAGCATCAACCAAGCTATACATGTAGAAGCTCATCACTGGTCTGCTCTGATACCAGCGCGGCCGCGCCACTTTTACTCTTGGAACCAGCGCGGCCGCGCTGCACTCATATAGGGACTGATCTGCTGCTGGCGCGGCCGCGCTACTTTTGCACTGGAAACCACAGCCGCGCTGCGACACAAACTTAGTTGCTGCAACGCGAACAGACTCTGCTTCCAACCAATTTCATAACTTACTCTTTTAAACACCAAAATAATTATTCACTGATGCTATAAACTCAAAAGACTCAGTAGCAAGCAATTACAAAGCATTACCCATGCATCAAAAACTCCAAACAACCAATTTAAAAGATTTAATTTCTATGTTCATGCTAATTTCTTCATATTTTACGCACTTAGCAAAAACAAACACTATAAACTCGATATAAAACCATTTTAATCCGTTCAAATTGTATTTTTTTGTTTTTCATCATGTTATCATAATCAAGAATCAATTTACCGATTAATAATAAAATTGGACATTAATTTTCATACATATAAGCCATATATATGAAAGTGAAACACTGTAAAACCAAAACTCTATTTTAAAGCATGCTTTCATGGATTAATTCCTTCAAATTAGTTTATAAACATCATATAATCACTAATGCATGCATATTATCAATTACAACTAACTAATTCATGCATTGAGCAAATAAATTTACATACATGGAAGTAAAAACCATATATAGTGAAAAACTCAATGTAATAAAATTAAAGAATTAGAAACAGATTATACCTTTTAATTCCTTGATTAAGGTAAATGATTAGGAATAGCTTGGCAATCCTCCTCCTTCTTATTTGATTTTCAAGTTTTTCTCTCAATTTTTCCTATAACTTCTCTGTATTCTCTCTATTCTTTCTCTACCAAAACTCTGATATTCCTTCCTTAGGCTTAGAAAACAACTGATTTATTATTTTTTTAACGTAACTTGATTTTTAATTAGTCACTTGCAAAAACAAAGGGTTAGACCATGTTTGGCAAACTCAATTAAGAAAAATAGAATTCCAAAAGCCACAAGGACTTGTTTGGTTGAACCAAAACAAAATAAACCATTTTTACCAACCAATGGTCACAAGGCCTTGTTTGGTTTAACCAAAATAAATACCCTTTTCCATTTATTTTAATAACCTATTATACTATATAGTTTAATTGTCACACTTTCAATTTAATTAAACCTATTATTAAATAAATTCAATTAAACCTTACTAATTTAATTTATAATTTCTATATGGCCAATTATAATTTAATTCAATAAATTATTTTATTCAAATAAATCATTAGCCATCTAATTTAATTATTAAATTAAATTAGAATAACATTAAATCACTATCCGAATAACAATTAACACAATTATACTAAAATAAATTACTCCACGATAATTTCATCAATTATTTATTCTATTCAATAAATAAATCAAATCAAATATTTATTTAACTCAATAAATATTTTATTTAATCACAGAAATCACATTTGTTACAGCAGCACCTCAAAACAAACATCTTTTCCTAGTGTTTAATTAGATCTTAGTGATCTCTTGTAACCCAAGTCTGTGTGACTTGAAGGATTCTTTGTGAATCAGTTGTGTAAAAGTTCTTAGTGAACTTTAATCTTGGTGATTACCCTCCTTAGTGGAATATCCCTACTCGCGGAGTATAAGAGAGGATTAGGAGACTTTTGTGTTCTGAACCTGTTAAAAATCTCATATGTTCTTAACTTTCTGTATTTCATATTTTGTCACTCTACGCTTTTATAACTGTGACTTATTTCTACATTTGCTCATTAAATTTAAAACTGTGTATTTTCTGATAATCTTTAAAGGGATTTTAATAATATAATTCTGTTATGCTTAATCAATCAGTTAACTTGCGTAATTGATTCTGTAACATCTCTTTAAAAAGAAAATTTAAATAATTTATTCAACCCCCATTCTAGATCTCTTTGTGCCTTTTTGGGAATAACAAGTGGAATCAGAGCAGAGTTCTCTTGAACTAGCTTTACAGCTTGAGTAGATCCATGCCACTAATTAAAACCAGTTTTGAGCTTGGTGGTGGAAACAAACTAACCTTGTGCAATAAAGATAAATTTGCTAATTGGAAAGTTCGTATACAGGCGTATATGGAAGCAATTGATGATGAACTATTTGATGTTGTGATTAATGGCCCTTACATTCCCTTAAAGTTCGCACCAACTCCTGATGATCTTAACAAAGTAGTTATGAAGCAAAAAATAAAATGGACCGACAACGAGAAGAAGCTGTTGGCCCTGTATCACAAGCAGGGCCAACAGCTTCTTCTCGTTGTCGGTCCATTCTATTTTTTGCTTCATAACTACTTTGTTAAGATCATCAGGAGTTGGTGCGAACTTTAAGGGAATGTAAGGGCCATTAATCACAACATCAAATAGTTCATCATCAATTGCTTCCATATACGCCTGTATACGAACTTTCCAATTAGCAAATTTATCTTTATTGCACAAGGTTACAGTTGAAAATGTTATCAACTGTAAGACAGCAAAAGAAGTCTGGGGAGCTCTGCTTGTGATACATAAAGGAATAAAATAAGTAAGGGAGAACAAGCAATCTCTGCTCACTCAATAGTATGAGATGTTCTCTTATGTTCCTGGAGAAGACATAACTGTAACTTATGAAAGGTTCAACATCTTGTTCAACTAACTCAGAACATTTGGGAAAGTTTATCCCAACAAAGACCTCAACGTTAAATTTATGAGAGCGCTTTTCCAAGTAAGTGGGATGCAAAGACCACTGCAATTAGAGAGTCAAAGAATCTGCATGAAATGACAGTGCAAAAGCTCTATGGTAATCTTCTAACCTATGAGCTTGTGCTAAATTAAAGAGCAAAAACAACCTCAGAGACCAGAAGAAAAGATAAAGGTATAGCTCTCAAATCTGCTGAGACAACTTCAAAGGCTCCTGCAGATGATGAGTTTGATGCAGATGATGATGATGAGGATATAACCCTGCTTGCAAGGAAACTAAAACAATTCATGAGAAAAGGCAGAAGCAACAATAGAAGATACAACAATAACTACTACAATAGAAAGAGAGACTCCTTTAAAGATTTGTACTACAACTGCAAAAAGTCAGGTCACTATATAACTGAGTGCACCAAACCTTTAAGAGAGAAGCTCAAGAAGGACAAAAAGAAGGAGTTCTTCAACAAAGATCAGAAAGCCTTTAAGAAGTTTCATAGGAAGGACAAAGGTCTTGTAGCTGAGGGCTTTTGGAGTGATAATGAGAATGACTCAAATTCTGAGTCAAGCGATGAGGAAGGACCTCAGATAGCCAACCTATGTCTTATGACAATGAAAGCTCCTACTAACAACACCACTGATCATCAAGAGATTGATATTAGTGAGGTACTTTCAACTCTCTATATATTGATATTTCTGATTTAAGAACTACTTTTTTGATATTACATCTAAGTTGCATAAATATATGAAGTGGTTTAGGGTTCTATCAAGGGATCATTCTCTTCTTCAAGAGGAAAAAGAAAAAGTACAACTTGAGATGGAAATAACTCAAGGAACTACTAACTCTCTTTCCAAGCTTGAAGCCGGGAATGAAAAATTGAGAAAAAGCACTAAGTAGTCGGCACAGAGAGAGTCAAATCTAGCTTTCAAAATTGTGGAATTGGAGAAAATAATCTCAACATGGAACATGTCTTCTTCTTCTATGGACTCCATGATCACTAGTCAGAGAAGTAGCTCAGATCGACCAGGACTAGGATTTAGAGACTTGTCCTCAAATCGTAGTGTGGATACAATTTTAAAGACTAACAACAACATTGCTTTTAGTTCCCATAGAAACATTGTGTTTGTGAAATCTACACAGGTTGCAGAGCCAATTATTTAAAACTTAACGATTTTTGCTGATCAGATTGTGATCCCTAAGAACAATCGATCACACACTGGTCTAGGATTTAAGAAACGTAGGGCAAAGTCAAAGTTTCCTTCAAGCCTCAAAGGATCGTAGAGTCTATTAACCTTTACTCTATGAACCAATAAGGCAAGAAACGTAGAGTTGATTTTTACCCTATGAATTCTCAAAATCGTAGAATAGTGTGGAGACAAAGAGAGTTTGAGCCCAAAAGAAAGGCTGTAGGCTCCTTTGTTCCACACATATCCTTGAAGAGAAGGAATCCATACACACACACACAAGCATACAACATATCAAATACTATAACTGTCATCATTATAGTCATATTGCTGCTATATATAAGTTTAATGATTATCTTGTACATGTGAGGCCTAAAGTTAGGCAGATCTGGGTGCCTAAGAACATTAACTCATCAGGACCCAAGCAAGTCTGGGTAACAAAGTAAAGTTTAATTTCTCTTGCAGGATAACAGCTCCATTAACTCAACATAGTATCTAGATAGTAGATGCTCAAGACATATGACAGGCAACAAATGTCTACTGTCAAACTTCAAAGAGAAAGATGTCCCTGCTATTATCTTTGGAGATAATAATTCAGGAAAGACAAGAGAATATGACATAATAAAAAATGGTGCAGTCTCTTTGAGTAAAGTAGCATTTGTTGAAGGTCTACAGCATAACCTACTCAGCATTAACCAATTACGTGATAAAGGGCATCAAGTTATCTTCCTCAACAATTAATGTCAAGTAAGAGACCTAGAGACAAATTCTATCAAGCTAACTGTAACTAGAGATAAAAATGTATATGTGGTAAATCTAGCCAAACTAAGTTCTACTAAAACAACTTGCTTCTTTGCCAAAGCTTCTGAAGATGTAACCTGGTTATGACATAGAAGATTATCTCATTTGAACTTCAAAAACATGTCAAAGCTAGTTTCCAAAGATTTAGTCTCTAGTTTGCCCAAGATTAACTTCATCAAAGACAAGCCCCCTGCAAAGCATGTCAGCTAGAAAAACAAACCAAAATCTCATTCAAGAGCAAGGCAGTCAACTCCAATAATATGCCCCTATAGTTGCTACATATGGACCTGTTTGGACCTATTTCCACTGTCAGCCTTTGAGGAAAGAAGTATTCATTAGTCACAGTGGATGATCACACAAGATTTATATGGGTATTCTTTCTTATCTCAAAGGATGAAACTAGCTCTCAGTTGATCAAGTTTTTCAAGCTGGTTGAGCATGAGAAGGGTGAAAAGATCAAAGCTATAAGGAATGATCATGGAAGAGAGTTTGATTTTTTTGAAGTAGACAAGTTCTGTGAAAATAATGGCATTCGCCATAATTTCTCTGCACCAAGGACTCCCCAGCAGAATGGTGTAGCTGAAAAGAAAAACAAAACTCTTATTGAAGCAAGAAAAACACTCTTAGTAGCTACAAGACTTCTAGAATTTTTTTGGACTGAAGCTATGAATATTGCCTACTACACTCAGAACAGATCTCTCATTCACTCCACTCATAAGAAAATACGTTACGAATTATGGAAAGGAAGAAAGCTCAACATTAGTTATTTTCATATCTTTGGTTGTGCTTACTATATTCTCAACAATGGTAAAAGGTATCTGATTAAAATTTAACCTAAGTCGGATGAATGTATCTTTCTTAGATATTCCACTAATAGTAAAACATATAGAGTTTTTAATAAATGATTATTAAATGTTAAAGTTTCAGTTTATATTACCTTTGATGAGACTCACAATATTGAGCCAAGTAAGGTTGTAGTGTTTGATGAAATTATAGAGCATGATCAAGTAAACATAGAGCAGGTTGACCGTACGATCAACAACCCAACGATCGTAGAGCCTATTGAAGAAATCATAAAGCCTCCTATTACAAAACTGGGAACTCTATGACTTGAAGGTGGCTACACAAGAATATGAAGATGTGCCAAACCTTAAAGTCCTCAGACAAGAAGGCACAAGGACAGACATTTCAACTGGAAGAAGATGGGCTAAAGATCACACACAAGACTCGATTATTGGTGATCCAACTACAAGAGTCAAAACAAGATCTATAACCCAGAATGAGTATTTCTATTTGAGCTTTCTATCTTAAATGTAACCTAACCAGATTGATGAAGCTCTTTAAGATTCAAGTTAGATGGAGACAATGCAAGAAGAGTTGAACTAGTTTGAAAGAAGCAAAGTCTGGAGACTGGTCCTAAGACCAAGAGATCATCCAGTCATTGGCACCAAATAGGTCTTCAGAACAAGATGGATGAAGATGATATGATCACAAGAAACGAGGGAAGACTAGTGGCTAAATGTTATTCTTAAGAAAAAGGCATTGACTATGATGAGACCTTTGCACCTATAGCAAGACTTGAAGCTATCAGAATATTCCTTGCCTATACTGCCCACATGAAGTTCAAAATATTTCAGATAGATGTCAATAGTGCATTTCTCAATGGAGAACTTCAAAAAGAAGTTTATGTAGAACAACCCCCATGTTTTGTTGATCCTACTCACTCTAATCATGTGTATAAACTAGATAAAACACTATATGGTTTAAAATAAGCACCTAGAATATGGTATAATATTTTAACCAATTTTTTCATTGAAAAATGATTCACTAGCGGTAGAGTAGACACAACACTATTCCTTAAGAAACATAAAGATTAAATATTATTAGTATAAATTTATGTGAATGATATTATTTTTGGCTCTACTGATAAAAAGCTATGTGAGAGGTTTGCCAAGCTTATGTAGAGCAAGTTTGAAATAAGCATGATGGGAGAGCTGAATTTCTTCCTTGGACTTCAAGTGAAGTAATCTGATGAAAGTATATTCATCAACCAAGCCAAGTACATCAAAGACTTACTCAAGAAGTATGTCATGGAATCAGCTACCCCCATGAAGACTCTTATGACTATTACAACTAAGCTAGACAAAGATGAACAAGGTAAAAATGTTGACATAACTCAATACAAAGGTATGATTGGCTCTCTCGTATACTTAACTGCTAGTAGGCCTGATATTATGTTCTCTACATGTATTTGTATTAGATTTCAAGTTAATCCTAAAGAATCTCATTTGATTTCTGTTAAAAAAAATTAGATATCTCAAGGGTACTATAAATTTGGCTTTGTGGTATCTCAAAGAGTCTCCTTTTGATCTAATTGAATATTCAATTGTTGACTTTGTAGGATGTAAAATAGACAGGATGTAACGGGACGAGTTAATTGAGTCGTGATTCTGGGGACAGAATCCTTTTAAGGGGGGAAAGATGTGACAAATGAGAATCTTGTAACTTAATTTGAATATTTATTGATTGAATAAATATTTGTTTCGATGATTTGATTGTTGAATTAATTGATTAATTGATGAATTGATGAATTTGTGGTAGATTAATTTAATTATATGTGTTACATTAGTAAAAATTGACATGAAGAATTTTTATATTTAAAGTATGTGTTTAATTGAATTTATTCGATTAAATACATTATTTAAATAAGTATAATGTTATTTCTAATTAATTTAATTATTAATTAGAGATTTAATAATTTATCATATTTAATAAATGAGAATTTTATTTATGTGATTTAATGTGGTATTATTTTATTTTATTTAATCGATTTAAATGAGATTATTTAATTGATTAATATGTGACATTAAACTTTATAATAAGTAAGTTATTAAAATAAACTAGAAGGGAGGATAAATGTGATTAGCCAAATGTGGCCTTAAGGGGAGTTAAAGCTAGTTAACCCATTATGGGATTAACTGACATTCATGTTGCGTCAGTTCTTTATTACGTGCCTTACTTCATCAGTTTCTAAAATCAAGCCAGAGAGAAAACTTGAGAGAAAAAGGAGAGAATTTTGAGAAATTGGAGGATTGAGAAGAAATCTTGTCATTATCTTGCATAATCTAGCATATTATCAAAGGTAATCCTTAAATTAAAGTCTCTGATTATGTTCTTCTTTAATTTCTCCATGATTGTACGTTTTGAGTTTTCTGTAAAAGACTAACTTGGTGATTAACGTATGATATGATTATATGTATGTTATTAGATGATTATAACATGTTTGATACCATGTAGACATGATTTAAAGTGACTAAATCCATGTAATTATGCTCAATTGAGTTTTCAAAAGTTACAGAGTATGAAAGTTGTATATCTGGCCCTCATGTACAAATTGTATGCTTCAAATTGTTTATTTAACTTAAAATTGATGACTAATTATGTTTATGCATGTAAAAACGAAGAAAACAAGAGTTTAACGGATTAATTTGGTTAATAAACGAATTCACAGTAAGTAATTGCGTTAACTGTATCAATATGTAAATACAGAGTATGAACAGTTGAATTTTTAGCCTTTAATTAGTTGTTTAGATTGTCTGTGATGTCAAAATCACTGTGTATATACTGGGTTTTGATTTCATAACATATATGATGAATGGGTAATAATTTAATCGGTTAACTGTGAAAAATTTGGCCAAATTTGGCATTTTCCTGTGTTCTTCGCGAACTGCAGGAACTGACGTTTTGGTCCACCGCCCCGGCGGTGGAAATGTACTAGAAGTAGCGCCATGGCGGTAGTCTCGCCCCGGCGGTAGAAATGTATTACATTTCCCGCCCCGGCGATAAGCTCGCCCCGGCGAGGATTTTGTGAAGAAACCCACCGCCCCGACGGTGGAACAAAAAAAAAAGAATAAAAAGACGAGGGTAAAAATTATCTTCTTTCTTTGAGATCATGGTATGTTATCGTAGACATATCTAAGGCTGAGGCTAACATGTTAATTGAGATATTAAAATAAAAATTTGATGAGAACGAATCCTGAGGTGTTTATGATACTGTAACTAATTATTGTTACTGCTTTATAAACCGAATGTATAGGTTGATTAAAGAACGTGAGTCTTAAATTTATAGTCTACGCACGAGGCAAGTATCTTATCCTTACTTTTACGTTTACACAAGTTTTCTACCTTGATCTATTATTTCGTTGAAAGCAAGTTACCTAATACTACTTTGATTTCAATTACGCAAGTTCCTAAATTTCATTATCTTAGAATGCAAGCTTCATATTGCTATCATTTACTTGAGCAAGTTATTATTCCTATTCCATTCAATTTCATGGATTCAATGAGACGTTCTAATTTCCTTTTTGTAATACTTCAGTTATACATAATTTACCCAATTGTACCTTTTGCGAGATTTAGTTTTTGATTCTCGAATTACACTTTTTAAACCTTGATTGACTAGCGAACCCTTATTGATTCGACTAGTCCATAGTTGATGAGCGTTCTAAATTCTAGAAACGTTATTGAAGTAAATCCAAACCAAACTTCCTTTGGTGCGGACTCCGATGTTAAACTGAGATGAACAACCCTTATACAGGGGATTTTATTTACGCGTTAGCGTTAAGATGTTGTGCACATACATGGTACAAGGGGTTGATCCCCCTGAATACGAGAAGTAAGGTCTATATAGTCTTACGACTGTTAAAGGTTTAAAGTAGAAATACTTGATAACCTGGGACATAGTTCGTGGTCTTAAGACCCTCAGATATTCTTTGGAATCTTGTCTTACATTCTTGACTCAAAATCTGAATCTTCGATTATTCAATATACGTTAATTATTTCGCATGTTATTATTATTGTTGTTGTTGTACTTGCTGGGCAATCATTGCTCACCCTTGCATAATAACATTGTAGCTAAAGTTGAAAGAGTTGATGAGTCGTCCACTAGTAAGGGCAAAGGCAAAACAAACAAGTGATGACGACTTGTTATATTGTTTAAATGATGTTATGTAATAGACTTAAGTATGTTTTCCGCATTGATGTTATGTTAAGGTTAGATGACCTGGGATTTATTTATGAATGATGTTGTAACCCTTTAATGGGAGATTCCTATTTTAATTAATAGTATTTCCATTATGATTGTATGGGTAATTAGATGTGATGTGATGTATATGGATAGTGAACACCAAATCATGAGGAAATGAAGTACCCGAATTTGGGGGCGTCACAGAGGAAAAGTACTAGTTTAACTTATCAATTGCTTGAAAATAGACTAGTTTCATGGTTCAACAAGAAGTAAAACTCAGTATCAACTTCAACTGCAGAGGCTGAGTATATTGTTGTTGAAAGCTGATATGCTCAAATCCTTTGGATAAAGAATCAGTTAGCTGACTATGGATTTGATTTCAAGTCTATTTCTATATTCTGTGATAATACTAGTGCTATAACAATCACGAATAATCTTTTCCTGCATTCTAGAACTAAGTATATCAGTATAAGGCATTATTTCATTAGGGATCATGTTCAAAATGACAATATCACCTTGCATTTTATCCCAACAGAAAATCATTTAGTTGATGTATTTACTAAGTCATTAGATGAATCCAAATTTAATAAGTTAATAAGTAAGTTAGGAATGCTAAACTTAGGTTCATAATATTTGCTTGAAACACTAATCATACAGGAATGAGATCGTAGAGTATATCGTAGAACAGTGATAAATTGTTGAGTTATTTTTTACTCTATGAAGAAGAACTCTACGAGTGAAAACCAAGGGTTAGAGGCACGTGTCAATACAATTAAGCTTAAGTGCGTTCGACAAAAAAGTAACTGCCACATAATTTTAAAATTGCAGTTATAACAGTCGGCTTATCAAATTGAGGCTAAACACGTGTCCCACTAATCAAAAGAAGAGGGAAGTATAAATATATTTCAAATTTTAACATTTACATTTCACCTTTTCAATTACTCTCATTTTACTCTCTCTCTATAAGCCCTAGTTCACTCTATGACTCTCAAAACCTTAATTTAATTTTCTCTTTTCTAGTTCAAATCAACCATCAAAATCATGTCAACCAACTAAGTTATCCTCGGTAATCTTCTATGCGTCAACAAATTTGAAGGGGTGGAGTCCCACTTTCAAAAAATCCTTAATCTTGTGAAGAAAGTTGGCTTTTATGAAGCCTTGAGCATAGATACCAGAATCCTCTCGAAGAAGATGGAGGAGTTCTACATCAACGGCTCCTGTACAAATGGAGTTATTAAATCCAAAGTAAGAGATATCACTCTTACATATGATGATGTGGAAATCAATCATCTGCTAGGTTTTGTGAATGAAGGAGATACAAATTTCAAAGGCGTACGAAAAAAGGACTAGGATTCAAGGGTTACACTAAAAAAAATCCTGAGTTAAAGGGTATTAAGAAGAAGGAATTCTCTTAACACTTCGAGTTCTTAGCAGATACCGTAGGGAAATGTATACTTTGCAAGGACTCTACTCACGACTCTATAAGTGAACTTCAACTAAAAATTATGTCAACTATCACTATAGAGATCAAAATCAATTTCGGAGCAGTCTTACTTAATTGGATCCCTAAATGGTTCACATATGCAAAAAAGAGAAAGGCTGCTGGAAAGCCTCTTCCTAATATATTTTACGGAAGATTCATAAGCATCCTATTGAAGAAGAAGATGAGGAAGCATATTGGGGAGAAGAAAATAGATCCCCTTAATGTCAACAAGAAGATTACAAAGAAGCTTTTTGAAAACTGGAAGAGAAATCTAGTTGAAATCAATAAGTCTAAGCATTCTAAAAGAAGTGAAAGGACTGTTAGTGAAGTCCAGAAACTAGTGAAGAAGGACAAAAAGATGAGGAAATTGGCTGAAGGAGAAGAAGAGTCTCAAGGTTCTGCTACCCCTGAGACTTTAGCTAATATAACCTCAACTGTAGATCAGCCAAAGAAGAGGTTGAAGAAAATCCCAATCATCAAGGCCAAAGAACATAACTTGAAGAAGAATGAGAAAGTTCAGAAGGAAAATCAAAAAAAAGAAGAATGAAGAAGAAGTAGTCCCTACAATTCCTAAAGACGATGAAGCCCAAACTATCAGTCAATTAGCCAGTCAGCGTACATGGAAAGTCTAGAGAAGAAGAAAGTTCACTTCTAAGCCTCCTCCAACTTCCTACTATGAAGCTATGACTAATAGAATCCATAACTACTATGCTGAAATTGACAAATCTGATGCTGAGGCTGCTGCCAAGGAAGGGCTAACTTTAGAAGAATGAGACAAAAAAGAGATGGAAAGAAAAAAGAAGGAAGCCAAAGAATGGCATTGGCAGGATGTAGTAATAAAGGGCTTGAAAAAGCCAAGACATGATGAAAGAAAGTTGGTTCTAGTTGAAGAACTAATTGATGCTCAATCGATCGTAGAGTCTTTACTTTCTGATCCTAGAGTCTAAAGCTGCTAGTGACAAAATGGTTGGGACGACTAATATGCCAGAGCCAAATGATGATACAATAATGGCTAAGAAGGCCTCTGAGCCTAAGCCATAACCAAAAAGAAAAAGATTGAAGAAGATGACCTTGAAGAAGAAAAAGGTCGAAAAGGCCTTTGAGTTTGCACAGCCAAAGAAGGCTATATCTGATGGGGAGGACAAGTACGAAAGTTTGTCTGATGACTCTCTAGAGCTTACCAAGATATACATTGGTACAAGACATTAGAAATGTACCTGGTAGCCCTCCTCTTATACATTCTCCAATCATCTAACCTACTTCAGAACAAGAAATAGCTACAACTCAGGGGGAGGAAGATGAAGAAATGCTTAAAGAAATTCCCAACCCTAAGAATTTGAAGCAAGGGTTGAAGGGTCAAATGCTCAAGATGGAGAAAAGGATGATGAAATAGATAGGTCCATTATTATTTTCAATAATAATAATGATATGCTATTTTACTTTCTATCAGTCATGCCCTAGATGAAGGCCCTTCTAATAGAAGATCTGAGCTACGCTACCTGGACTTATCAAAAGTTTTCTAATGTCAAAATGTTGTCTCAGAACTTCCCAAAAATCCTAAAGGTTGCCAAAAAAACCATTTCTTATGGGAGCTCTTCAGTTCCATCTGGGATCTTCAATAAGGTCACCTTTATCAGCTTTTATTTAATGTATAAAGCAAAAGCCAAACTCACAGAAGAAGAAGAAAAACAAAGAGCAGATTTGAGCAAAACTCATGCTATGAAGCGTTCGTACAGTCAAATACTAAGAACGTAGAGCATACGCTAGGTACTCAAAACTTACTATCTTTAGACTTATCTTTCCTTCATCTCCAAACCTTTCAAACCATAAGATCGTAGAGTCCCAAAATCCTACGATCGTAACCCAAACTGACCAACCCCAAACTCTTTCTCTAATTATTTCATCTGTACATACAATAGAATACTCACCAGAAAATACTCCTGAACATGTATATACTCCATCCCATTCACCATTGAATTCACCAATAAGATCACTAACCCCAACTCTCATCTTCTCTTTGATCGCAGAGCCTCATAGCTCTTTGATCGTAGAGCAACCAAATTTTGAACATACCACTCCTTCCACATCAAACCAACAACTGATTCAACATCAAACCTCCTCTCCTATAACACCTTAATCCGATATACCTTCATCCCCTCGCCCTCAAACACTAGATCTTTCTGCTTAATCTTAACTCAGTCAAAAGATGATCAACGATATGACCAAAAAATTTGGCAGTAAAATGACATCTCTTGCCATTGTTATTGACAAATCTTTATAAAGAAGAGATGACATCTACTTCAAAAAGATAGATGAGCATGCTAAAGCTGTGAAGAAGATGCAAGAAATAAATTCCTCCTCAATGAAACTTCTTACCAACAAGGTCTTTGGACTATGCTCTAGCATCTATCAGTTTAAGAAATTTGTCAGTAATATTATCACCAGAACAGATAATGCTAGGGCGATGGTAAATGATCAAAGACAAGACTCAGACAAGAAGTTTGAAGAACTAAAAGGAGAAGCTGCCCTCTCTAAAGCTTAACTGGAGTATATGGTGGAAACCATTTTAACCCTTACAAAAGAGGTGGCTGCCCTTAAGAAGATGCTGACAAAAACGGGGAGAAGAGAGAGAGAGAGAGAGAGAGAGAGAACGGCTCCTACTGACAAAGGTAAAGCCCATCAATCCTCAATTGCTCCTCTTTTTCGTTCTTCCAAACCTTCTACGCCTTAAGTTATTCCTCTTAGCTGAAGTCAATCTTCAAAAAACCCTATAGTTGTCGAGTGGGGTTAATCCTACTAGATCAAGACTGCTAGCCATGAACGATCCAAGCTTCTTAAATAAAAATTTGTATGGGATCAACATTGAAGAAGAAGAATAACTAAATATACCATATCCTAACCTAAAAGACACTTTAGAGGAACTAAGAAGAAGACAAGAATGAAAGTAATAAGCCCTCAAGCCAATCACATAGGATGTGATAAGAATTTACTTTATAATCTTGTTCATTTATTAATAAAAGAATATATTTAATTAAAGATATTCTTTATCCATGTTTAATTGGTTGAATTAAATAAATGTGATAAACTCATAGTTTTGGAGCAATACTTTTAGAATCATGAAGAGTTCATGCTAATGAGATCTAAATTCTAGATAGCTCAAAACTAAAATGTTCATAATCGCTGGATCACTAATGTGATGTTACTGATTCCAGATAGATTAGTACATACTATGCTTACTTTGTTAAAGAGAATGATTGATCTCAAAATCATTTATGTGGAGACACTAAAGTAAGTGTGTAGGTGCTTATTGGAGAATAAGTTCACTGAACATGACTCGCTTAAGGAACACCTAATGGAGTTTTACTTTCCTGACAATAAGAGTTTCTACAGTGATAGTTGTACAAGTGATCCTTAGACTTGAGATCATTATAGTACCTTGTGTATTCTGAGTTATACTTTGCCATATTCCTTAAGACTCTTTGAGTATATCAAAGGGTATGTTCGGGTATAATAAAGTGTACATGGAGGTAGGTGAATGATTAACAAAGGATCTACCACTTCCAGTAAAAGGAGAGAATGTTCTATGCGATTTGATAAATGACAACTCAGAAATCTTTAGCCAATATGAATAGAAATTAGAAAGGAGTTTCTAATTTACATTAACTAGAGTTGTGCATTTTAGAATCGAAATGTATATGATTAAATAAATAAGATTTGTCAGTAATTTCATGTCTTAAGTTTAATCGGGACATTGTATAGTAGAATGATTGAATTGTACAGTAACTATTCACATAATAGGTTCTTTGTGATTAAATATTGATTTCATATTATCCGGATAGTCATGATATGCTGAGAGGTGTCCCTCATGACGTAGAATAAATATTATTTATTTATATTTGAATTAAAAGAGTTTAATTCATTATAAATAATATTAAAACGGTTCTAATTTATTTATTCTACTACCAGTATAATATTGAACCTAAGAGGTCACACCATAAAAGAGAAATATTATTTTAAAAATAATTAGCTTAATAATAATAATTCAGTATTTGAAGAAATACTAATATTTATAATTAAGTATTTAGAGAAATACTACTTATAATTTAATAAAAGGAGTCTTATTATTATTATAAATAATTTAGTTCCTAAATAGTTTAGGAATTAAATTAAAATCCTAAGTCCTAAAGAGTTTATGTGGAGGAAAAATCTATATAAGAAGAGGCCTTATGATAGATTAAAGGTAAAGGTTACTGAGAGTATAGAGATACTACGTAACAATAACTCTCTACAACCTAAAGTGTTAGGAGTGGGAGCGAGAATTAGGGCTAGCCACTAAAGGTTTGGAGAAACCTAAATTTACTTCTTCAATCATATTCTCTTAGTGGATCATATTTAGAACGTTGCACACACTGAGTAGCTAACGTTTAATCTGCGAATTTGAAGAAGCACGGAAGATCAAATGATTGGAATTTGAAGATCAAATCAAGGAGTTGATTCATCTTTTTAAGGTATATCTTTTATCCCTCATCGATTAATAATATCACATCAAGGTGATCTTGGGATTGCAGTAAAAAATTTAAATATGATTTATGTCATGCTTCCGTTTTATATACATGTGATTATATGTATGTTCTTAAATCTGCAAACCAACAGTGGCATCAGAGCCATCTTTATGCGAATTATTAATTATTTTGATTCAATAAATACATTGATATGTGTTTAGAAAAATTTAATTGGGCATAATTATTGATATAAAATTATGTTTTATGGACAAAAATAACAAAAATCGCGATCTGAAAAGTCAAAATCGGATCTGGGCAGCATGCAGCGCGCGCACCAGCGTTGCAGCGCTGGTCCAAGGTGCTGTGGCGATGGGGCTTCAGCTAGCCCAGTTTTTCCTGTAATTTTAAAAAATTAAAAAAAAGGAGTTTATTTTGATTTGGAATTGGATTAAAATAAAGGAGTTTATTTTAATTGGGAATAGGATTTTATGCAAACTTTTATTGCCCATTAAATGATATCAATATATATATGGAATGTTTAAATTCATGAGATGAATTGATACATGTGGCGACATGTATGATAATAAAGGGGATGATTATGGACCATTGGCCAATGACATTGGATTTAATTTTTGATGGATTCTTGAATGAATGAGGTTTTCATAAATGGGGTCTGCGTACCTCGCCTATCTAATTTTCTGATATAAATTCTATCCTCCTCCTATGTACTTCCCCTTGAATGCCGATCAAGGTTTCTGTTTTATTAAAATAGAATGTAATAGGATGAACTACTTATCAAATAGGAGCTGAGGAGTAGGAGCACTGAAGACCCATTTATAATGGAGCCTGGAATAAATGTAATTGTTATATTCATATTTATTCTTGCACCCTAGGTTTGACCTTTTGGTTCACTTAGTGGCTCGAGTGAACCAAACTAGAATTAAGTCCATAATCATCCTAGGTAGAATATAGTATTCTATATGTGCATGCTAATTATTTATTAATATATTATTATACATGGAGATGTATGTTTAATATGACGCTTATTTATATATATATTTGCATGCGCGCTAAATAAGATGAGGCCATTAATAACAAGAACTCTCAAGGAAAAATATTAAGTTGATTACGTTCAAAGGATATTAGGAATGTCTAACATAACCTTTTAGCATGGTGAAGCAATAGAGTATCGAGTATTTTATGTGATTTTATTGTGTATACACAAGGCTTGTATTAAATATTCAAGATGTTGCTTTATTACATTGGATGTTTATACGGAATTGAACAATACATGTTTTGTTGTGCACACACAAGGACTGTATTTTTCTCTTCACTTATATAAAAATGTTAGGTTTAACTTAACTTAGATAATATTGGTTCGGATGTGCACACACTTGGCCATTATAATCTAAGAGGCAAAAGGAAAAGGAGTTACATAGAGATGTAATTGACAAAAGTTGTCTACCTATTGAATAAATCTGTAGTATGTTGTGCACACACAAGGCTATATATTTATGGCAATAAGATCATTTCTCACTAGTGGGTTTTTTAACTAGATCTGCCGAACTGTATATGGAGGGTCATATAGTTTGAAGAAAATAGTGGGAAACACCATTTTAATAAAAACCTAAATTAATCTGGTGATTAATAAAATGAATGCATGCTAATGTTGTTAAATTATAAATTTTATTTACAGAATTTTACAATGTCTAATTCATTATCACTGCGGATCATATTGGGTGATAATAAGTTAACTGTACCAAATTATATGGATTGGTTAAGGAATTTGAGAATAGTTCTCATGACTGAAAAGTTATCTTATGTCCTTAATTTGCCTGTCCCTTCAACAGTTGCATATAATGTCTCTGAGGAAGAGATTGTTACTTTTAGAAAGTGGCAAGATAATGCACAAGTGGCTCAGTGCATCATGTTGGCCTCTATGAGTAACGAGTTACAGTGTCAACATGAGAAAATAAATGCACCTACCATTTTGTTGCACCTTCAAGATTTGTATGGTGAGCAGAGTAGGGCGGCCAGATATGAGATATCTAAGGAGCTCTTCTCATCTAGAATAATGACACTACAATACAGACACATGTCCTCAAAATGATCAATTTGATTGAACGATTGGGACAACTAGGTTTTATGATGGATGGAGAGTTGAGTCAAGATTTGATCTTACAGTCACTCCCGGACTCCTTTTCACAATTTGTTGTGAATTTTTACATGAACAAACTTGATGTCAGCCTACTTGAGTTGCTTAACATGTTAAAAACTGTGGAGAGTCACTTTACAGTTGATGAGTAGGGTTTATACCTATTATTTGGGTACTTTTAGGCTTAATAATTTGTGTGTTTTAAAGTATTTTATGTTATTTTATAGAGTTTGTATTTGATTTATTGTTTCTATTCATTTTGTAGGAATAAAGGAGTTAAGTGGCAAAATCGTAATATTTGAAGCAATTGGGCGAGCAAGAAAGAAAAGCAAAAAAATGAACAGAGATCATGGGCCGCGGTGATCACTATTATGAGCCGCGACGCGTATCAGGGGCCGCGGCGCCCGAAGGCTTTTCCGCGCGCGTATGGCACATGCGTGCGGCGGAATTAGGGTTTTCTTTAGCTTTTAAATATGGAACGATGCCAAAGAGGAGGATATACGTAATACAACAAAATGAGGCAGAATAGTATTCATTCAATCTTGAGGAAGAGAAGAGAGGATTATAGATCAAGATCTGAAGAATTATAGCGGGAGCTGCCTATCAGATTCTTTTCCTTTATCATTCTCTTAGATTCTTGTGTTTATAATGACTATGATGGATGAGATGTTGTTCTTTTATTTATTCATGAACTAAATTCTATTTTCAAGATTGCAATGGAACCCGATGATTGGTTTTTATTAATCTATTGACTATTTAACTTCTATCAAATGTTTGCAAGATTGTTTATTATATTTTGGTTTACACTCAATAGTTGTCTGGCCAACAATTAATCTACTGATCTAGATGAAATGGATACATTGATTCTAGATTGGATGTGAAATATAATACATGTGTTGGATTAATTCATGTTAAGAATTATTATTCAATTTGCATAAGGGATAGAAATATACCCAAGTGTCACATGAATTTGTTAAGAATTGGGAATTATAGCATCATTGTTGATTATTCATATAGGAATATAGTGTTTTAATTGAGAATGATGACACTTATCTAATATTGGAATAAGTTAGATGAATACTTTTGAATTCTTAGTTAGCAATATGCAATATTTGATTGATTAAATAAGGAGTAGATGAATAGGGAACATCATCGGGGGAAATTGTAATCTTGATAACTTCATTTCTATAATATTATTCATAATTATCTATTGTATTAGCTTAGCTATTTATAATTACGAAACAATTATCTCTTGTTTAAATAGAATTTGGTTAATTAAAGGTTAGCTATTAGATTAATTAATTAATTAATTAGATTATTCTTCGTGGGTTCGACACTCTACTTTCACTTTATTACTTGATTGACTGTGTATACTTGCATGTAAAAATTGCTAGTATAGATTTCGCTCATCAAGTTTTTGGCGCCGTTGCCGGGGAATAATTTTAGTAATTAATTTTCTTATTTCCAATATCAATTACAATTAATTTGATTCTAATTTAAACACAAATTTTTTTTCTTTTGCAGGCACTCTCGTTATTGTTTCAAAATGAAAGATTTAGAGAATATGGTTGCAGAAGAGCAGAAAACATTGCAGGAGTACGCTACACCATTGGTAATGGATGTTCAATCTAGTATTAGAAGACCTGAAATACAAGCTAGTAGTTTTGAAATTCAACCAAGCATGATACAGGTACAATTTGGAGGTTACCCTAATGATGATCCGAATGAACATTTGATGAATTTCTTTGAAATCTGTGATCCATGTAAATATGAAGGAGTTTCTGAGGATGCATTTAGATTGCGACTTTTCCCTTTCACACTACATGGTAAGGCGAAAAGATGGTTACATTTGCTACCAGCAGGCTCGATATCTACATGGCGTGATCTTGTACAGAAATTCTTGCCTAATTTTTTCTGCAAGTTCAAATCGCAAGATTGAGGTCAGATATCACAGCATTTGCTCAAGAAGACTCAGAATCTCTGTATGAAGCTTGGGAGAGGTTTAACGAATTACTCAGGAAATGTCCACATCATGGCATTCCTATGTGGTTGTAAATTCAGACTTGTTACAATGGTTTGAATGTTACAATGCGATCTAACATCGATGCAGCCGCAAGTGGGTCTTTAATGAAGAAAAATTGTGATGAGGCATATGAATTGTTGGAGATCATGGCAAACAATAATTATCAATGGTCCGCAACAAGTAACACGCGAAATGGAACTATGGCAGTAAATCAGAATGATGTAATTTTGGTATTGGTAGAGCAAGTAGCGGCTATAGCAAGGAAATTGGATTCTGGTGGATATCAGTCTATGCAGAAGGATGCGTTTGCATGTGATATTTGTGTAGGAAATCATGCAAAAAGTCAATGTGCAATTAAGGTCGAGTCAGTGCAGTTTGTTGAAGGATCCAATTATCAAGGTAATTAAAATCTCAATGTCGATGATCATATTCAAAAGAAGAAGCAAGATCAAGAGCAAAAGGCTTTTCAGTAAGAACAGAAAGCAATGATGGAGGATTTGTTGTCGAAATATCCGGCGAAAAATAATGCAAGAATTGCTAAAATGGAACAATTATTTGAACATTTTGCTACCCACAACGATAACCAATTTTAGAAATTTTCAAGTAATACAATGCAGGAAGTACACAACCTTGACGAAAATTGTAATGTTGTTTTATGAAGTGGTAAGGAATTACCGAAGGCAGATAGCAAGACTGCAATTGATGATGTATGTATGAATGAAGAATTAGAAGTGGGTGAAGTCAACGAGGAAAAGAAGCAAGAAAAGAAAGAAGATAATCCACAAGTCAGAGAAGAATTAGGAAAACAGATGCAAAGGATGCTGCTGATTCCTTTTTCGCAGAGATTACAGAAGCAAAAGGTGGATAATCAGTTTGCAAAATTCCTTGAGGTATTTAAAAAGCTTCACATCAATATACCATTTGTAGAAGCTTTGGAGAAAATGCCAAGCTACACAAAATTCATGAAAGGCATTTTATCTAAGAAACGGAGATTAGGTGATTTTGAAACTGTGGCATTGACTGAAGAATACAGTGCAATCTTACAAAAAAAGTTACCACCAAAGTTGAAGGATCCGGGAAGTTTCACTATCCCGTGTACGATCGGTAATCAATTTTCAGGAAGAGCATTGTGTGATTGGGGGCTAGCATCAACTTGATGCCACTTTTGGTTTACACCCAATTAGGACTGAAGGAACCGAGGCCGACGAACATAACCTTACAGCTTGCAGATAGATCTGTGACATATCCAAGAGGTATTGTTGAAGATATTTTAGTGAAGGTTGATAAGTTCATCTTTCCGGCAGATTTTATAATTCTGGATTTCGAGGAAGACAAGGAAATACCAATTATACTTGGGAGGCCCTTCTTAGCAACAGGAAGAACTTTGATTGATGTGCAAAAAGGTGAGTTGACTATGCGAGTTCAAGATCAAAGGGTTACATTTAGTGTCTTAAAGGCTATAAAATTTCAGAAAGAAGAGGAAGAATGTTTTCGAGTTGATCTAATCACAGTAGCAGTGAATGAGGTATTCTTAGAAACATATCTTCCAGACCCGCTTGAACCAGCATTGGTAAGTCCTATTGTTTTAGAATCTTGGGAGTCTCAAGAATACTTGGAGATATTAGATTCAGCTCTAGAGTTTGTTAGTTACATTCAACAATATGAAGCTTTGAATAATTCAAAAGATTCTTCATCACGTGCAAAGCCATCTTTGGAGGAACCACCTACATTAGAATTAAAGGCTTTATCAAAGCATTTACGGTATGCATATTTAGGTGATTCTAGTACTTTGCTTGTTATTATATCTGCTTCACTTAACTAATTTCAGGAAGAAAAGCTTTTACGAGTATTACGGGAGTACAAGTCAGCAATTGGTTGGACATTAGCAGATATCAAGAGAATTAGCCCCTCATTTTGTATGCACAAAATTTTAATGGAGGATGAAGCGAAGCTAGTTATTGAGCAGCAACGTCGACTGAATCCCATCATGAAGGATGTGGTGAAAAAGGAGATTATTAAATGGTTAGACGCTGGCATTATTTATCCAATATCTGATAGTTAAAATTTATATAGACACACTTAGAAGGGGGGGGGGGTTGCATAAGTGTGGGAACAAACGATGTCCAATTATTAATTTTCTTTCTGACAATGCAGTATGCTGTATGTGACGACCCGAGAATTTATAAGATTTATTAATAAAATCTTGGATGATGATTAAAGGTTAAAGAATAAAACCTTGATAGGAATCTGTGGATTTATTGAAAATTCCTAAGAAAAACCTATATGGTTTACTATCTGAAAGAGAATTGAGAGAATAAGGGTAACAAAATTCAAAACCCCGAATGGAACTATACTTGAATGGATGTTAAGAACAAGGTATTATGTTACCTTTAATCTTATGTAAATTAAGGAAAGAGATTATGTAAAGATACATATGGAAAAAGAATACAGTTTGCTGAATTAGTGTATTCGGTTTGCTGTATAATTTGAATTCAGTTTGCTGAATTAGTGTATTCGGTTTGCTATATAATTTGAATTCAGTTTGCTGAATTAGTGTATTCGGTTTGCTGTATTAGTGTATTCAGTTTGCTGAATTAGTGTATTTAGTTTGCTGAATTTATGTATTCGGTTTGCTGAATTAATGTATTCGGGTTGCTGAATTAGTGTATTCAGTTTGCTGATTTAGAAAAGCAGTTTGCTGTACTAGCGATGTTAGCTTGTAATAATAAGGAACAAGAGAATGAGTATATGTATAATTATATATATACACCTATACTTAGAAAGTTTAATTAAATTGATCATATAGATTAATGGAAACTGAGCCTGAATGGTAGTTTCAGAGAACCCAAAGATATTAATTTGGGAAGAGATGAACTAGGTGTAGTAGTATTAATTAAATGGGCCTAACCTAGTAGTCAAGTATTGGAAGTTTAATAAAAGTCCAAGAAAGGATGGAGATCATGGTAAGTGAACTGTATATGGCAAGCCATATAATAAAGGCTTGTGGAGCTTAGCAAATAGTAAAAAGAGATTTTTGAAAAGACATGAGGTTAAATGTCAAGCCTATTATATAGAAAATATTAATTATTTGATGATAAAGTGAATATATATATTGTGAATATGTATAGTTATCGACGATGTAGAGTGTAATAAAAGAACTATATAACCTAATATATTATATATTAAGAATGAAAAATTTAATAACCGAAGGGTTATAGCTATTGGAAAAGCATAGTGTTTGATCTATGTGGTTTATATGGTATGTCTCAACATATTAAATTATGTTGAGGTATATATAGAATGAATATGAGAAATAAATGAATAGCAATTTTATGAGATTGTATATATAATTGTTTATTATATAATAAACAAATAATATGAAGTATTGTAAATTAATCTTTATATGTTAAGTATGAGGATTAATGATGGCGATTGAAGTGTATTAGTAAAAGTAATGTGAGAGAGACTTATTTTAATATATCTCAGTTATTATTTATTTTAACTTAATTAAGGAAGAATTTAATTGAGTTATATAAATAAATGTAAGTGAATAGTTATTTTAAATTCCAAAGTTTGTGGAATAGAAATCCTAATTAAATATTAGGATAAAGTGATTATGTGGGTTGAATTATTTTATTTCATGACCTATTTTAATGTATTTTAACTTAGATCTAGTGTTGGGTTGTTGTGATTGAACTAGATAATGATAGATTTACATGATTTATGATGATTCATGGTTGGATCTAGAGGTTTGATGGGTTATTAAGCTTGGATCTAAGAAATACTCTTTTAAAACTCTAAAACCCCCATTTTCTTTTTATCCTTAGATCCGCATAGTGAGTATGGATGAAAAATTATGTAGATTTAATATGTTATAATATTATGAGTTAGGAGTTCATAGAATTTGAAATCATTTGATTTGGTTGTGTAAAACTTAAAATATGAAAATCAAACGGAGAGGAGAGAATGATCTAGTGAGCTGCTGTCCAAAAACGAAAAATTAGGGGCTAGCTAGATTGCTCTAAAAATTCTGAGCTTTTAGTATTTATTGTACACTGAATAAGCTTTCCATAGACTCTGGAACGGACTAATTCCAACTTCGGAGCAAAGAGTTATGACCAATCTAAGTATTGATGCAAACTGTCCAGCGAATTTTGTGGTCAGCCCCCTTACGTGCGATTCTTATATTGATGTGTTAGGAGTTGAAAATATTTCACTAGGACAAAATTGTAGATACGGAAGTTAGCTTCGCGTGGCCACTGGAATCACCTAAAAATTGTAAACAACGAAGAAGTTATGACTGTTTAAGCGAGGTTGGGTCTGAAATTCGCGAGCTAGGCAATGCGATTTTAACATCCAAAACTAAAATAAGCATAACTTTTGCGTACGAAGGCCAAATTTGATAATTCAAGATGTTTTAAAAAGCTTAAAGATAATATTACAATTTTAGATAATAAAAACTAAAATTTGAGATTTTGGGAAAAGGTCAAAATGGGCATTTTGAAGATGTTGCTCAACCGGATGCGAACGAAAGGTGTCGGGCTTGCGTTCCATGAACCGTAAAGCGTTCCAAACCTACTAATTACCGTTCTAAGTATTATAAAGTGTAAATCTTGAATAGTAAGGTAAGGATTAACCATAATGGGTTATATTTTAAAAGTTTAAATACTTAACTACATGTTAAGTATAAATGGGAGAAGTTAAGCGAAAACATGATTAAAGATTTTCTTTTATTAATCTAATATACATCCAAAACGATGTGGAGACATTTGATAAGGACTTAACTACATGTTAAGTATTAATTGAAAGAAATTCTTTGAGGGTATAATATGAAGTTAAATGATGACTTGAATGTCGATGTAATTATTCTATTAACCTAATAAACATGTAAAGAATGTTAATACAAAAGTGTAAGAACTTAGCTAAAGTGTTAAGTAAACATTAAAAAGAAGTTGCCTAAAGGCAAGATGGGAGAGTTATTTAATTAACTTTAATGAAGATAATACATTGATATAATGTAACTTCAGACTAAGACTGTGACGCCCCCAAATTCGGGTATCCAACTACTTGGATCCGGTCATCACGATATACCACATTCACCTCCAACAACATACATTGACTAAAATGCGGAATAGAACAAACATATGTTGTTCATTAGAAAGGTGTTACTAGTCCCAAGATACAATAACCTTAAATACTTAACACAATTCTATACCCCAAATAACTATCAGGGTTTAAATTACATTAATAATAATTAACTACACTTATAATAAAATCAGCTACGTGAAGCCTATCACTTCATCTTTTCTTTCCCTTTGCTCTTTCCTGATGTCTCGGGTTTAGCTGCAATGGAGTCATGATATAACAAGGGTGAGCAACGAGTTTGCTCAACGAGTTTAAAGTACAACAATAAGGATATATCATGATGAAAGGAATACAGAAAGAGATTTCAACAATATAATTATCAGAAACAAGAACAATAATTGCTTTTAGAACAATTGATAGTCAAGTACACTTTGAACAATAACTTCCAAAGGAGTCAATAGCTAGTTGACCCTCTGGTTACTGGCTACAGAATAAGTACTTGAGGGGATCAGCCTCGCGTACGCTATGTATATGCATAACATTTAACTCTGCTGTTTGTACCTTATATATGGTACCTAGGGTATTCCCCTATAATAAAAGGGGTGTTCATTCAGTCTAACAATCCTTACCATCGATTGGTTCGGATAGCTTTTATAAATTCTCATATACTTGCCTGACCGAACAAGGGTTCAGACTTAATCATGAATAGTTCGTGAATTTCGGAACTTTTAATAAATGTACGAATTCAAATGCACCGAATGCGAGTGTCAATAATATTGATGTGGAATAACTGTAATTAATTAAACCACTTAAGCATTCTTGGAATAAAATTTCAAGCTACAATGCAATAGCAGCCTGCTCGAATGAAAAGAAACTTGCAACAATTAAAGTTTCGAGATAGAGAGCATATCCTCCAAGGTCTGAATCGTTCGCTCGCTTTGACCATCAGTCTGAGGATGATACGTCGTACTCAACCTCAACTGCGTTCCCAATCTTTCCTGTAGACTCCTCCAAAAATTTGACGTGAAACGCGAATCTCTATCAGATACAATAGATACCGGCACTCCATGTCGCGATAGTATCTCCTTCACGTAAAGTTTCGCTAACTGCTCCAATTTGTACCTGATCTTGATCGGTAGAAAGTGGGCAGACTTGGTCAACCGATCTACGATCATCTTGTGACACCCCCAAATCCGGGTACTTAATTCCCACAGTTTTGGTGTTCACTAACTCATTCATTCACATCTAACTACCCATAATTAAGAACAATTAAATAAACTTAAAGAAACATCTTCCCAAAATGGGTAACATCACCAAACTGTTAAACAATCAAATCCCAGGTTATCTTAACCTTAATACATCAATGCGGAATAAAACATAATTTAAACAAATCTTGTTACATAAAACATCAAATAGACAACAAGTCTTAAGCTACTTCTGCAATTTGCCCTTTCCTTTACTCGTGGACGGCTCGTCCTGCTTTTCTGGCTTAGCTGCAATGTTTAGTGCAAGAGTGAGCAAACAATTGCTCACAAGAACGATAACAATAATATTTAAATGAAATGGATTTCAACTGAGGAATAATAGTTTTTTGAATCTCAGTCAATAAATAATCAAAGTCTAAAAGCTCGTTAGAATGCTTAATTCAAGGAAAAATAGATTTCAAGATTTAGAAATTATATCTGAGGGTCACAAGACCTCGAACTATGTCCTAGGTTAACAAGTATTTCTACTGTAACCTTTAACAGTCATATAGACTATGGACCTTCATCTCGTACTCAGGGGGATCAACCCTTTGTACAATGTATCGTACACAAACATTTTAACGCTGTCGCGTAAGTAATCCCCTATATTAGGGTTGTTCATCTCAGTTTATCGTCTGAATCCGTACCAAAAGGAACTTGGCTTAGAACAAGTATAGAAAATATTCTAAGTCTTTGAATCGCTCATCAACTAAGGACTAGCTGAATCAATAAGAGTTTGCTAGTCTTTAATACATTCGATTCAACAATAAAGTTTGTTCAATAGAAACTATACTCGAAATTCGAATAACAAACTATGATTGGAATAAAGCTTAAGTATTAACATGATAGTAACCTTGCTTGAATATTAATAAGCTAAGGTCAATAAGCTTGCTCAATATAAATAAACTTGCTTTGAATAAATTAACAAGTTAAAAGGGAAGAACAACTTGCCTTAAGCGTATTTTACAAATTAAATATTTCACGATCCTTAAACAACCTATACATTTAATTATAAAATGATAACATAATTAGTCACAAGATTAAAAGCGTATTAGGCTTGCTCTTTATCTCATTTTATTATAATATCTCATTTAGCATACCACAAACAACAAATACCAGTTTAACAACCATCTTGGCAATTCAGTAGTCACTTAATTAAGTTTTAAACTTGTTTATAGCATCATAGCAGAATCAAAAAAAAAATAAAAATTTAAAATTCTGGTTACTGTTCCCTCGCCGGGGCGAGAATTTTCTTAACAAAAAGCTTGCCGGGGCGAAGATTTCCTTTATAATTTTCTCGCCGGGGCGAGGATTTACAGCTCATTTCTCTCGCCGGGGCGAGAGACTCGGCAGTCGTCTCCTACAGTCGCGAACCAGTGAAAACTTAGGCCAAATTTGGCCAAATTTTCCGAATTCTACCATCCAATACACAAATTAAATATACCCAAACATCATATAAAATACAAAACATTTACCCAACATGTTTACTAAACATTTTAATCATTCTAACACATAAACAACCAATTTAAACCCAAGAATTTCACTGTTAAACAATTTATTCAAGTTTTGGCCATTTTCATGAAATTAAGCTCTGTAACTTCATCTTTCAACTAATTAAAACCATTCTTCTTGCATTATTCTTGTTTTTCATCATATAATCATAAACAATTATCAATTAACCAATTAATAACCAAATTAAACATCAATTATATATATATATATACCATACATGAAATAAAACTCTGTGAAAACCAAAACTCAATTCTAAACATACATTCATAAATTAACACCTTCAATTTAACTTATAATCATCATATAATCATCTAAAACATATTTACTTCCAATTACACAAAGAAATTCATATATTAAGCTAATAAATTTTATACAGAGAACTAAAATAATGAAATACAGGAAAGAACTTAAAAAGGATTATACCGTCAATTGTTTAGAAAAATTGATTAGTCTCCTTTGATGTTAGAAATCTTCTCTCCAATTCCAAACTCTTCTCTCAATCTCTCTCTTCTTCTTTCAAGACTCTGCTCTCACCTTTTTCTCTCAAGCTCTGTGTTTCTTCTTCTTCTTTTTTTTTTTACAACTGACGTATCTTTAAAATATAAACTGATAACTTAATAAACAAATAATAACGTATAATCTAAATTTAATCCATCAGTTAAAAAAATTTCAAAAGCCTCTAAGGCTTGTTTGGTTAAATTAAAATAGAATAATCCATTATTTCCAACCAAAGGTCATAAGGCCTTGTTTGGAAAAACTAAATTAAAACTCCTTCCATTTATTTTAATAAATCATTATAACATATAGTTTTTAAATGTCACACTTCTAATTTAATTGAACTTATTATTAAATAAATTCAATTAAACCTTACTAACTCAAATAATAATTTTATTTAATCAATAACAATATCACCAAATAAATTATATTATTCAAATAAATCTTTTCATCATCTAATTTAATTATTAAATTAAATTAGAATAAACACATCAAATCATATTCAAATAACAATTAACACAATTAAACTCAACATGAACTATTCATAATAGCTTTATAAATTATTTACTTAACTCAACAAATCAATTAATAAAAATATTTAGATAACTCAATAAATATTTTTATTAAATCCCAAAAATTGCATTCGTTACATCTTTCCCTCCTTAAAAGGATTCTGTCCCCAGAATCACAACACAATTAAATCGTCCGTTACACACCCAGATGGCGTCTAGACCCTTCTGTGTTGTTGGAAGTCCTACCACAAAATCCATTGTGATGTGCTCCCACTTCCATTTTGGAATTTCCAAAGGATGCAACAATCCGCTCAGCCGCTGGTGCTCTGCCTTGATCCTCTGATAAGTTAAACACCGGCTGACGAATTCTGCAACTTCCCCCTTCAAATGCGGCCACCAATAATGTTGACGAAGATATTGATACATCTTAGTGCTACCCGGATGTACCGAAAATCTCGTATTATGGGCCTCATGCAATATTTCTTCCCTTAAGTCTGGTACGTAGGGTATCCAGATCCTTCCCTCGAATCTCAACAACCCTGTGCTGTCAACCTTGTACTTCAAAGTTTTTCCTTCCGATAGTTGCCTCTTAATGACAATGCACTCTTCATCAAATTCTTGAGTCTCCTTTATCTTATCCAGTAGAGTCAGACCTACTGTCACGGTAAACAATTTTTCGTCCTTCTCCATCGGATACTTAACCTCCAGTTCCAGACGTTCAAAGTCCTTTATCAACTCCTCTTGAACTGTCAGCTGCATCAATTTCACCTTGCCTTTTCTGCTTAAGGCATCAGCCACTACATTTGCTTTGCCCGGATGGTACAGAATCTCACAGTCGTAATCCTTGATTAATTCTGACCATCGGCGCTGCCTCATGTTCAGCTCTTTCTGAGTGAAGATATATTTCAGACTTTTGTGATCTGTATATATCTTGCACTTCTCCCCGTATAGATAGTGCCTCCAAATCTTCAAGGCGAAAACTACCGCGGCTAACTCCAGGTCATGAGTCGGGTAACCCCTCTCATAATCCTTCAGCTGACGTGATGCATACGCAACAACCTTGCCGTGCTGCATCAGCACACAGCCGAGACCTTTGTGTGACGCATCGCTATACACTACGAAACCCCCAGTGTTGTCGGGTAAGGTCAACACCGGTGCTTGGTTAAGCCTCTACTTCAGCTCCATGAAACTCTTCTCGCATTTCTCCGACCAAACGAACTTAACTGTTTTCCTAATGAGATTGGTCAACGGCGATGCTATCTTTGAAAAATCCTGTATGAATCACCGATAGTATCCCGCTAATCCCAAGAAACTCCGGATCTCCGTTGGCGTCTTCAGCTGTTCCCAAATAATAACTGCTTCTACTTTTGCTGGGTCCACCGAAACACCATTTTTGTCGATGACGTGACGCAGAAATTACACCCTCTACAATCAAAACTCACACTTAGAAAACTTCGCATACAACTTCTCCCTCCTGAGAGCTTCCAATACAATCTTTAAGTGCTCAGCATGCTCCTCCTCTGACTCTGAATACACCAAGATGTCATCGATGAATACGAGTACGAACTTGTCCAAGTACTGCTTGAACACTCTGTTCATCATATCCATGAATGCTACTGGTGCATTTGTCAATCCAAAGGACATTACCAGAAACTCGAAGTGCCCATAACGAGTCCTGAATGTAGTCTTCGGGATATTTTCCTGCCTCACCTTCAGCTAATGATAGCCTGTTCTTAGGTCGATCTTTGAGAAGTGTTTCGCTCCATTAAGTTGATCAAACAGATCGTCAATCCTAGGAAGCGGATACCTATTCTTAATCGTAACTTTGTTCAACTCCCGATAGTTGATACAAAGCCTCATAGAACCATCCTTCTTCTTTACAAACAGAACTGGCGCTCCCCACGGGGACGCGCTTGGTCTGATATAACCCTTGTCTAGCAGTTCCTGCAGTTGAACCATCAACTCCTTCATTTCTATAGGTGTCATTCGATACGGCGGCTTCGATATTGGTGCGATTCCCGGTACTAAATCGATTACGAACTCGATTTCCCTGTCCAGAGGCAGTCCCGGAAGCTCATCTGGGAAGACATCGGTGAAATCCCTCACGATTGGTATTTGACTCATCTCATCCTCGACCTGACGAGTATCAACCACATGGGCCAAATAACCTACGCAACCTTTCTTAAGCAATTTCTTTGTTTGCATTATAGTAAGACAACAAGATTGTCTCGGTGGCTTACTATCGTAAAATACCACCTTCGACTTATTAGGAGTCTTTAGGTGTACACACTTTTCCTTACAATCAATAACTGCCCCGTGAATTGATAGCCAATCCATTCCCAGGATTACATAAAACTCTCCTAGCCGAATTGGTATCAAATCCACCTTGAGCTTAAATCCTCGCAATTCAGCACAACAATTATTATGAATGTATTCTACGGGGATAATTTCCTTGTTTGCTACTTCTACGCTCATAGGGTGTTCTAACTTTTCACGAGGTAAATTTAACTGACTAGCAAATTCTTCGGAAACAAAAGAGCAGGTAGCACCCGAATCGAATAACACATATGCATTTATATCATTAATTAGGATGATACCTGACACCACGTCCTTGGATTCTATTGCATCCTGAACGGTCATGTTGAATGTGCGTATTGTTGGCCTGTTAGCTTGACTGGTTGGTGCCCCATACCTCAGCCGGTTGTTATTCCCGCTGTTGTTGTTGCTCCGGTTGCCACTCCCGACGTCGCCCTTCCTCTTCGGACAGTCCTTAATCTGGTGGTCGGGTGATCCATAAGAGAAGCATCCTCCCTTCTGTCTGTTAGGGCACTGAGGAGCCATGTGCCCCGGTTGTCCACAACGGTTAACTCATGCTTTTCCCTTTCATGCATTCCCCCGTGTGGTTTTTCCCACAATTGTTGCACCTGCCTGCTTTCTTCACCTCCCCTCCAAATTTGTTCCCTCCGGATGACTGACTCTCGGTCCACTTGCGTTTATTGGGGTTACTGCCCCCGTTGCTTCCTGCCTTCTGGCCCTCATGTCCCTTCTTCTTTTCTGGATTGTATTTATCTAGGGCCTCACTGCCACCCTCTGCAATAATCGCCCTTTCCAACAGTTCTGCAAATGTCTTGATTTTTAACACCGCAACAGAACGGTATACCCATGGTTTTAACCCTAGCTCAAATCTATGAGCTTTCCTTTCCTCTGTGCTAACTTGGTGAGTTGCAAACCGTGCCAACTCGTTAAACCTAGCTGCGTACTCAGCCACGGACATACTTCCCTGCTTTAGCTCCAGAAACTTGACCTCCATCTCTTGTTTCATGCTCTCTAGAAAGTAGTTTTCCAGGAACATCTCTTTAAAGCGTTCCCATGTGACAATGCCTTCTTCAGCTCGGCCCCTGTTGGCCTTCCACTAATAGTTAGCCTCGCCCTTTAGCATGAAGGTGGAAAAACTTATTTTCTGTTCCTCGGCCACCCGTGCGACCTCGAAGACCTTCTCTATCTCTTCGATCCAGGTATGTGCTTCTATCGGGTTAAGAGTTCCCTTGAACTCGGGTGGTCCAACCAGTTTGAAGTCCTTGAAAGTGGCCAAATGATGCGCTGGCTCAGGTGCTGGTTGGGTCCCTATAGGTGGTGGTCTTGATTGCATGGCTTCTGCCAGCATCTCAGCGAACATTCTCATTGGATTGGGTTGATCCCCAACCTCGCTTTCTGACTCTTCAACCCACTGGTTACGTGGTCGACCTCTCGGCGGCATGATTTGAATAAGGAAAACCGCTGACTTTTACCTATAGTTTTATATTTTACACAATAAGTCATTGGGATCAGTGATCAATAGTAGAAACATTTATCAAACACATTTGATTTAAATGAAACAACTGCATTTATATTTATATACCACTGTTTTGTTACAATCAGACTAAACCTGTGGCATACTTCTATAAATGCGCTACTGCATGCCCCATCAATCATTAACCATTTCCCCTGATACAAAAAGTGGGGAATAATAACTGACCATCCCTCATAACAGACAAAAGTTGGGGTTTAACTGCTACCTTAATCATGTAACCAGATATAAAGGTTCACAACACAATCATGTCCCTAACCTAACAAAAAGTGGGACCTACTGCCCTAAAACAAGACAAGACAATCACCCTAGCACGTCACTACATGTCATGACGGATCCGTGCCTGCTGACATGAAGAAAATGCTCCAACCATGACCTGGCGACGAACCGAGCGGCTAGACTCTCCTATCTCAGTCCGAGGCCTCCTATAGGCTGCATCCAAGGCAAATCCCAAGGTCTCGATCCTCACCGTTCCAGACTCCAACTGGTCCTCCAACTGATCAACCCTTCTGGCTTCTCTGACCCAAGCATCTCTAACTCGCATCCTCTCAGCAGTCTCCAGCCCAAACTCGAACTTCATGGCCTCCTGCTTAGCCTTCAGATGGGCGATCTCCATGTCCTTCTGTTCCAATCTCTCTCTCAGCTCAGCATTCCTGGCCACCATCTGATGTAGTAGTGGTCCAATCTGCTGCGCTGAGGTCTCATAACCCTGTAGCTGTACTTTCACCACTCCCAACTCATGCTCCAGCTGATAAGCTAGCTCCCTATACTGATCCTCCCTGATCTGGTGGGTCTAGTTCTGCTCCTCCAGATGAGCTACCCGGTCCTCCAGCTCCTCGTTCCTACTGGTCAGTCCCTCTATGATATCATATGCAGTAGAGCCCATGCCATCAACATAAGCAGGTGGCTCATCACCGTCAGTCTCTGGGTCTTCCTCGCCATCATTTGGGTCCTGACTGCCGGACCTCATTACCCTACTTATCACCGGCTCTACTAGATCCTCCAGATAGTCCTCCTCTGGTTCGGGCCCATCCAGTGGTACTCTTGGGGCAACAGGTGCATAGCCCACTAACTGCTCGGTAACCACATGTATATCTGTGAATACCTCCTCCTGGACTCCACTGGTCCCTCCTATGTCAGCCATCCTACAAACACAGACATAGACAATAATGTCAGTATCATAATAAAATACATTCATTGATAAAATGAAAGGATATTTTATCATGTACAACTCAGCTTGGCAGATTTCCACAATTCACCCCCAGACAAGGCCATTATCTGAATCTCCTTGATTCATATCCTAGCGTACTCAATACGAGTTTAAATCTAAGGTCATAACCTAGGTTTAGCGATCCTAAAGTTTATAACCTACAGCTTTGATACCAACCTGTGACGCCCCCAAATTCGGGTATCCAACTACCCGGATCCGGTCATCACGATCCAATAACCACATTCACCTCCAACAACATATATTGACTAAAATGCGGAATAGAACAAACATATGTTGTTCATTAGAAAGGTGTTACTAGTCCCAAGATACAATAACCTTAAATACTTAACACAATTCCATACCCCAAATAACTATCAGGGTTTAAATTACATTAATAATAATAATTAACTACACTTATAATAAAATCAGTTACGTGAAGCCTATCACTTCATCTTTTCTTTCCCTTTGTTCTTTCCTAATGTCTCGGGTTTAGCTGCAATGGAGTCATGATATAAACAACGGTTAGCAACGAGTTTGCTCAACAAGTTTAAAGTACAGCAATAAGGATATATCATGATGAAAGGAATACAGAAAGAGATTTCAACAATATAATTATCAGAAGCAAGAACAATAATTGCTTTTAGAACAATTGATAGTCAAGTAGACTTTGAACAATAACTTCCAAAGGAGTTAATAGCTAGTTGACCCTCTGGTTACTGGCTACAGAATAAGTACTTGAGGAGATCAGCCTCGCGTACGCTATGTATATGCATAACATTTTACTCTGCTGTTTGTACCTTATATACGGTAACTGGGATATTCCCCTATAATAAAAGGGGTGTTCATTCAGTCTAAGAGTCCCTTACCATCGATTGGTTCGGATAGCTTTTATAAATTCCTCACATACTTGCCTGACCGAACAAGGGTTCAGACTTAATCATGAATAGTTCGTGAATTTCGGAACTTTTTAATAAATGTACGAATTCAAATGCACCGAATGCGAGTGTCAATAATATTGATGTGGAATAACTGTAATTAATTAAACCACTTAAGCATTCTTGGAATAAAATTTCAAGCTACAATGCAATAGTAGCCTGCTTGAATGAAAAGAAACTTGCAACAATTAAAGTTTCGAGATAGAGAACTTGCTCAATATAAAAGTTGAGTAAGATGGAACTTGCATTCAATATACTGAAAGAATGAAGTTAGGGAACTTGCCTGTCTGCTCAGCTACAATTTATTTTAGCTCTAACTATTGGGTCTTGAAGGACCTAGCATTGATAAAGTTGACTTATTAATTAATACGGCATAGTTGTACATTGGTACACCTTTTTATGCTATTTATTTAGCAGATAAACAATTCACCATTTACATTTAATTACTATTTAACAATTAGCTAAACAGAAATTAATTAATGACCTTTAGCTATTTAAAATAAATGATAGCTAATCATGATTACTTATTCTCCGAATACTCAGATTATTACCCTTATTTGTCTCTAAATATGGGTTAACAATCCTTATTTACCAATTATAAAATTTATCATGGTTTAATAATAATTGATCACTTATTTAGTTTTATTTGCGCTTAATTACTATTCACCTTTAAGGGTAATTGAGTAATTATTATTTCTTGTTCCTTATTCAACATTAATTAAATACTTAATGTATTAATTCTACACACACTTAATTATTATTTAATATTAATTAAATAATCATTAAGTATTTATTACCTTTATTAATTAAGGGCCAAAAATAAATAATTAACTTATTAATCTCACTCATACTTAATCATTATTTCAATAATGATTAAGTAATTGTTATCCTTATTAGCTTTATTCATACCTAATTATTGTTAATTAAATACAATCAAATATTTATTATCTTTCTTTATCATTTAGTGATAATAATAAACAATTATTTTATTAACTTCTTTACTATCTTTATTTATTATTTATTGATAAATAATTAATTTATTAACTTTATTCATATTAATTATTAAATAATAATTAAATATTTATTATCTTTATTTATTATTTATTGATAAATAATAAATAATTAATTTATTAATTTTATTCATTAGTTATAATAACTGGTTAATTTACAAGTGCACTATTAACTCAAATTAACAACCCATAATTAAGCCAATTCTAGCACAATTGTTTAACAGTTGGACTCCATTGAATTGCACAACCCATTAGTTCAATTGTTGTATAATATTACTCATGCTAATAGTTCTATGCTCATTTCTTCCTGCCAAGATCAACAGTTACAATCAATATATCAAACTCCTGCTAATTTTATTTTAATCTAACCAACAATTATTATCCAACACAATAGGCAACACATTCCAAACAGATTATAGCAACACTGATTTTCAATTCAGTAACCATCCCAAACATTATGATATTAAAAGAAAACCAAAGTTTAATTTAGGCATTATATCAAGCATCTGCTGGGTATTTCAAAATTCGATATTAGCCTATATACAGCACATAATCGACTGCTAGAACCTTTAAGGTTCATTAACACCAGATTCCCAACAACAAAAATTAACACAACACAATACCAGATTTTTAAACCCAAACAATATAATACAATGCCCGAGTTTCAAACCAAAGCAATACAATATTATACAATGTATCACACAAATCAACAAAACTATCACAGTCGCTTGAACCATTTTATACCTTGGTGTCGATCGACTTGCAGTCCGTCTTCTCCTCCCAAAATAACTGACCAAGCCGGACATCCACCTATCGGCCTCCCATGTTCCCTCTCTTTGCTGCGACTTCTATTAATTAAATTTTTTTTTCTAAATTTGGGACTCGCAAAACAAAGGAAATCAATAGCTTTGGCTAGGGCTTGGGTGGGTTCAATTTATAGAACAAAGTTTACCCACTTGCTGGGCCAAAAACCCCAATTGGTCGAGCCATTGGACCATCGTGGTAGAGGGAGGAGGTAGCGACTGACGGTTCACTTCAGCCCCCATCATTTCCCAGCTGGGTTCGGCCGGCACCCTCGAGCCGCGTGGTCCCGTCGGTCGATTCACCGAATTTCTGGAACCCCTGGTCCATTCGTCAAACGCTCGGTCGTTGGTGCCTTCGCCCGCTCCGTCCGCTGGTCACTCCTTGGCAGCCGTTGGTCGACGCTTATCCTCTGCTATCACCGGCGATTGACAACCCCGTTTCTTTCTCCCGTCTCTCGCTTGTCTGGTTCGATTGATTGAGGGTTTGGGTCTAGCTAGGTTAGGCTAAGCCTACTCTTTTTTTTTGACTGATCTGATTTGAGGGTTTCAATTTACTTGCTCGGTTTATCCCAAAATATTCCTACCGGTTTCCCCAAATTTAATTGGACCGACCCAGTGCATTTAGTCCAACCCGGCCAGTAAAGGAATAAAGAATGGGCTCAGCCCACTTGTTAATGGTATAGAGTTTGGGTTCAGCCCATCTGATTTTGGGTTAATTGAAATAAAAAGAAAAAGTGGTCCCCCCAAAAGGAATTAGAAGGGAAATTAATCCTACACAATAATGTTGGGCCATTTAAAATAAAAGAGGAAGATGGGTCCAATACACTAACTAAGATTAATAATAAATTATAATTTTTAGCATCTAATTTAAATAACCAACTTGATTAATAAAATTAATAACACTATGCCTCTAATATTTAAATTAAGTAACTAATTAAATTAATTAATTATTTATAATATTTGTTTCCACAATAATTTCTCATGCGAATTATTTAAATTCGATAATAGTAAAATGAAATTATTTATTATTTTTTCCCAATTTTCTTGCCAATCAATTCTTAGGGTTATCTCACTAATTTATTCAAACTAGCAGTGAGTCCCTTTAATGCAAAAATTATTGGACCATATAGTTGTATAATTAAATAATATCTACATAGATCCAATTAAGCCCGTAAAATTAAATAAAATAAACTTTCTCATATCAAAATAAATTGATTACAAAAGTTTAAAAATTCCTGGACATTACAAAGACTACTGAACCGGACGTTAAGTTGTCAATGAAAAAAGGAAAACATAAAAAAAAAAATATGACACGATGGATTTACTAAATATTGTTAACAAAATGTAATACCTCTAATATGATGTAACGACGAATACGATAACTTAAGCAAAACGTTAAGTGTTGATCAAAAAAGAACTTTAAAGAAGGGTGAGCTGAGACGACGTTAAACCTTAATAATGTTAACGATAATTATACATCCAACGTGATGTAAAGATAAGATTTAAGACTTAACTAAATGTTAAGTATCAATTGAAGACAAATATAAAGGGACTTGATATAAAAAAGGTTATATAATTAACCTTAATCAATTATATGGAATGAGAGGCCTCTCAATACATAGTCAAGTCAAGCTTTAAACATTTAACCGACTGTTAAGTGTCAACTAAAAATAGGAATTTACAGTTGAATCCAGCTTGCTGGATTGTAGTATTCGGCTTGCTGAGTTGATTGAATCTGGCTTGCTGAATTGGTAAATGTGGTTTACTGAATTAGTGAATCTAGGTTGCTGGATTGTAAGATAGTTCGAAATCCAGGTTGCTAAATTAGATGTTAGTTCAAATCCAGGTTTACTGGATTAGATGTTAGTTTAAAATCCAGGTTGCTGGATTGGAATGTTTAGATAATCCAACTTGCTGAATTAGGTATTTCAGGCTTAATGGATTATAAAGAAGAACTTATATAAAATGAAAGACTTAGTGTTAAGTCATAAGGTTTACGATAAAGTAGTAGTACAGCCGTGTTCTTTAATAGTTGATGTATAGTAGCTGGGCTAAACAATTCCTTCAGGGAGCGGAGGTATATACGAACTAGCAACCGATCTAACTCACTTATGAAAACAGTGTAGACGAGACGGGAACTAGTTTGTTGGTTGTTTTGTGGGAAACCACTCGGCATACTATATTGAACACTGTTAAAGACTCGATGTGTGCTAGTTTTAGAATTATGAATGTGTATGGTGCTAAGGTTGCTATCTAATATTTGGTTATGTGCTTAAATATTAGTAGTGTTATGAGGTATAATATGCGATGCTAATTGAAAGATCAATCTTATAACTGATAGGTCTTTCATAAGAGATTAAGTTAGATTGCGTAGGAGTAATCGATAGTACAACGCAAGTTCCATCTTACTCAACTTTTATATTGAGCAAGTTCCCTAACTCACACGTCGAGTTATTATCTTTCAAGCATTGTCAGTGGATAAATTATTTGTTGAATTATTCCCATACAACTATGATTATTAATTCGCACTTTAGTGCATATTGCATATGTTCATCAAGATATGAAATGGTTTGATCACCTTCATATACCATAACGGTTCAGTTAAATTGTTTCATGGTCATTATTAAACACCGCATGTAATTATTGAATTCAATCATTTAATTATTGACAATTCTGAGTCATTAGCTTCTTTCACAATTATTATATTGTTGAAAAATTCAAAAAGCTTATTCATTCTTTCAATCATGATATATCCTATTATTATTTAAACTTGCTGAGGCAAAAGTAGTTGCTCACCCCTTGCTTATATCATGATAACAAATTTGCAGATGTAATACGAAATGCTCGAGGAAAGACAGAACAGAAACAAAAGGGACAAGAATTATAGTGTTATGCATGAATAACCAAATTTCGGTTTATTTGATGTTAGATTAAGTTGTGTAAACCTTTGTGAAAATTCTAAAGGTAAATATGTATTAAGTTAAGGTTATAGACCTTGGGATATGTAGCAAACGTTTTTTAATGTAATAAAATAAAATTTATGTTTTATAATCTTTACCGCAATAATTGTAAATATGATGTATCGTGACGATACCGGACCCGGGTTTTGAAGGTAAACCGGGATTTTTTTTCGGGGGACCTCACACTGTTATTTAAAGAATTCAGCTTGCTTGAATTAGTTAATACAAAATATGTTGTAATTTAAGAATGCCAGCTTGATTGGATTAATCAATGCAGCTAATGCGATATGTATGAATTTCAGTTTTATTGTTGTATTAGTTAATGTAGAATGTATATATTATGTTCTATTGCTTACAAGATTTAATAAGACTTAATATATGTATTACTAATCAATAGTTTTATTAATATATAATCTATTTCAATTGATTTGTATCTTGGATCAATTTCGTTTTTCAACTCAAAGTGACAGTTTCTTAATGAGCAAATAAAGATAAGCACAATCAAGCATAAGAACACAGAGAATTTTTTTACGTGGTTTCGGTCCTTTAAACCGTCTATTCTAGTGACCCTACTCCCATATCCAATACCGACTAGTATTTGTGAGAACTCTTTTATTAATTCACAATTGAATTATTAATTTGATTCTTTTACAAAACCAACGTTTCCCAAAAAATATTAATTTTCTTGAAAACCCCTTTATTGCTCCTGTAGGCACTTTTTTGCTTCCTTGTGCACCTATGCATCCCAAAGCACTTTTAGCTTCCCTTGAACCTATTTTTGTAAAAAACTCTAATCCAACCCAAAGATTAATAACTCTCTAGACTAAAAACTTATGTCTATTTAAAATAATATATTATAGTTTAAGAAATAACTATGATCAAAGCAATTAATCAAAATTCACAATGCAAAGGCCTCAACTAGTAATTGCAATGATCAAGACATATAAGAAAGACTATTAACTAAGTAGTTCATGGTTCACGAAATAAATAGCTAAAAAAAATATATTAAATAATTTTCCTAAATGCTCAAACGACTGCTTGAATTGATCCGAAACAGCAGTATGCTTTGATGATGAATTTCTTTTCAAGTTTGTTACCGAGTGTTGATTTCTTTCTAGACACAGCGTACCCTATTTAAATAATACTTGGATTTATTATGACCGGATGGAAAAAAGAAATCGTTTTAAGCAACCGAGATGACCGTTGCTTTTCTTAGGCAAGAGGACTTATCGTGCTTATGTATAAGTCAGGAGATTTAGATTAGCCTTTATCAAATATATAACATTTTCACTTTACACTGGCAATAAGGACAAGAGTAAAGAGAAGAAAGGGAACCTTTCCCTTTTAACCCACTCATCAGTAAACCCCGCATTTAATGTAAGTGACTTCTCTTTAAAAAGTAGCGACTTCTCCCTTTTCTCCCAAGCAAGTACTATCATCATTACTTTTGTCTAACTCATAGAATAGAGAAGGGACTTAAACCTATTTCAATGTCATCATTACTTATCACACGGCTAGGTGTCCATGTAAATTAATATCCCTTTGGACATTACCCAATATATATATAATATCCTAATACTAGCCGAATTTCCAGAAGGCATCTTTCATTAAAGTCCAAATATTCTAACACAATCAAATAAGCTTATTATATGGGAAACGAATTTGTACACGGTATCAATTTCCAAGGGAATTTTCCAAAATCTAATCAATACAAACTATGGAAGCAATGGATCAATAACAAAAGTTAAAGAAAGAGCCTGTTGGTTTTTATTTTATAAACAAAACCGAGTTGAATAAAAATAATCCTTTTAAAATTTATTTTTAAAACTATATTCTATATTCCCATATTAACGGTAATTCCTTATTAAATGTGATTCCATATTAAAATGCAATATCCAATATTAAATACAATTCCATATTAAATTGCAAATATTAAAATGCAAATGAATATGCCCTAGAGCCTTGAATTGGAAAATGATTAATGCATAAGACCTTACATTTAATTCCTAGAGACTTAAATGTCTTACAGATCTATTTGATTCCATATGAATAGCCAACCAAGAGTTTCTTTTATATTCCATCAAGTTCCTGAAATTGCACAATAAAGGATTTAGTAAGTTTTATGTAAGTCATCATCAACAACATAAGGATGGAATATGACCAAGTCAACATATCCTTCCCCTTTTTGATGATGACAATGGCGAAAATTATAGCTCCTCCTAAAATCCATGCATATATATTTAAATAACATATTTTCAGGAATTATTGATTGTCTAAAACTTTGCTACATTAAAGCATTTTGATATTGTATTCTCATTTTAATAAAAATCAGCCATAATGCCTTTGTTAGGTCTTTAATAAGCAATAACTATTAGTCAACATCATGCATTAAACAAGAGCTAAGCAATCAACCATTAAAGCCTTATCAGTAACTGTAATCATCCCAGCATTAAGGAATTAAATATCAAACCAACAATTTAGTGCAAAGACGATACTAAGTCTTAATTAACCAAATTTAGTGCAAGAAGAAAACAATTAAGTATCTAATTCAGAAAAAACCATGATAAAGAAGTCTGAATACCTACCATAGGCGTATGTCTTCACCCCTTTGGCATCCCATCCAAAAAGGTATAAGAACAGGAGAAGTGAAAAGGAAATTCAGTCGAGATCCACAAACCCGAGGCATTGTTTTTTATGCCGACGTGTGAAGTAAGCGACGATGGGTGTCATGCGGTTGATGCGTTCTTCAATTGACAATTCACGCTTGCAAAGCGAGGGGGATGAGGGATAAAAGTACTAGCGGGGTGGGCTCCACATTCAGAAAAATCACCAACAATTAAAAAAATTTCCCCCAGCCATCCAGTTTGCATTGAGGGCCATTTTTTCCGGGGATAGGGGAACTCAATGTTGCCATTGTTAAGTTTCGTAAGACAATATTATTAAAGCGCGAACAGTAAATCGTCTAAGCTGAAGCGCCCCAACCTGATTGCTGACAAAATTTGACTTCCTGATCGAGCTGGCAAACAATTCGGTTCATTTTTCTTTGAAGAGCTTCAACCACTGCTGTTGTGTTACAGCTCAAAAACCGCAATGTCAGTACTAATGAATTCATCCTCAACGGCAATTAATATAGATTTTTTCACGATCATCCACCCCATGGGAACATTTATAACGCCTTATTTCTAAAACAGATAACCAAGTCTTAATTGTTAGGTTGTATATAACGCAAGCATGCAATTCAAATTTACATAAATTGGGCGGAAGCGTGATAAAACGGATTTTTAATAAATTTTTCATACAAACCATCACCATGATCTTTCCTTGCGTTCAATTCAATCAATTAACGAAATAGAGATAGAGATAGAGAATTATACCCTCCGTGAATTTAAAGCTTCCTCGGGTACACAGTGTCACCTCTAATATCATATCGCGTTCTCACTTGAATTCCACACCGACTAAATTCCTTCGCTTTGAATCAACGTTAGCCACCCAAGTGTTTTGGCCTTCTAGAGGTGATCCACCAGGGGAGTGAAGAATAGTTGTTACAAGAAGGAATGGGTGTTGGCAAAATTTCTAGTTTTCGGATTCTCTATAGATAATTACAAGTACTCTCCACAATCTAAATGCCAAGAGTGTGTAACCCTAAATCTATGATAAAACATCATCTTATATATAGATTGTCAAAAGACCCTTCCCAAAACAATTTAGGATTAGGGTTATCTAATATAATTAAACTCCATTTAATTAAGTTATGCTTCCTAAATCCAATTAGCAATTCATGAGAGAGTACTTCTATTAATTAATTTCCAATTCCCTATTAGGAATTAAATAATAATAATAGTAATAATCATAATAAGACTCCTCTTATTAAATTATATTTAATATATTTCCAAAATATTAAATAATAAAATATTAAGCTAATATATATATTCTATCTCTATAGATTTAAATTAAATACACTTTTATTATAATTACTGATTAGAGAGGATGTCATTTGAGAATTTCTTAGATTATGCTGAGAACAAGAACGAAATTTAACTGAGATTTTGATTGAAACAGAGAGCTAAGGGTTTTCAAGCGAAGAGGGAGAGA